>JAOWBN010248498.1:0-11716 GCA_028565015.1 Pinguicula moranensis | reverse complement strand
GCGAGTTCTTTCAGATTCCGGCGACTACGAGGTAAGTACGGCTAACCTTCAACTCATAGAACATGAATTAAACTGTTTTGGAGCTTGATTTCAAGCTTGGTTCCGGATTTGAAAGTTTTCGGAAATTTTAGAAATCGGAGCCGTAGATCCTACAAATGCTTCCCCCCATATTATAGCATCTTATAGGTGGAATTTCACCTTGTGTATACCATGTATCGTACCACACATTGGACCGCACCTTCATCTTCCTTTTTGGGGACTGGAGAACTTGTTTGAGCAAATTCTCCTTACATTTCCATCTCATCCAAAAAATGTGTCTCTTGAATATCAGGAGACTCTTTATGTTCCATCTTGTAAAATAAAATAAAATAAAATTCATATTAAAACATCAGCACAAATCAGCAAACAAAAATGTAAAGTACTCAAAGTAACTATAAAAGTTCCTCAAAGTAACAATTAAATACTGATTATAGCTATTAACTGTCATTTTGAATTTGTCACTAAAAGCATGACAGTCAAGACTCAAATCTTCAGCCTCTCAAAACAATCAAACCAGAGCTCAAATGCAAATAAGAGCATAAAAGCAAAAATGATAGATTTAGCACCAAACTCAGCCATAACAATTATTCATCACTAACTAATGTATTATAAAGTTTCCCATATATCAATCAGAATCAGAAGCATCAATGTGTCACACAACACAGTATACTACACAACATCACATAGCACGCAACTTTAGAACCTCATCAACAGTAAATGGACGATTGGAACTGTAAGTAAAGACCTTCATTCGAAGGGAAAAAGTGGAGCGATCGATACCCAAAAGGTTATATTTCTTATTAGAGATTATTACTTTATAACTGAAGAGGCTATCCACATTAACAAACTTTGAAAAGTGTACACCAATCGTAAGTGGAAAGGAATTTTCTGTTAGCTTAGATACAGACTGATATGATAATGTACATCGACCCAACAATTAGAATTTTATCATAAGGGAAGAAGAAGAAGGCGATTTGAATAACGAAATTCATGAAACAAGCAAACAATTACCTCGTAATTTGGCGGGAGGATAGGTTTTGAGAGATTCGAGCAACGTCAGTTCCAACTCCACACTCTGATTTCTGCTGGAATTCCAATGGAACCCTAGTTCTATACAAGAAATTGTTGAAATATCCCACACCGGTTAGAGACCCAAGTTAGATGGGTTTAAATAGAGTGACACCCATTACTTGAACGAGGCCTTTTGGGGGTAAGACCCCAAGAACAAACCCGTGAGGGCTTCGACCCAGAGCGGACAATATCGTTCAATGTGTGGTGTCCTGAAATTTAACATGGTATCAGAGCAAGGTTCACCGGTGTGGGCCTCCGAAGGTAGGATTGCCCCGAATGTGGACCCCGGAAGAGCCCAAGAGTTGGCCACCGGAGGTGGGATTATCCCGAAAGTGTGAGATTGTTGTCAAGTCTCAACAAGGTATGCCCAGTTGGACTTGTTGGACTTGAGGGGGAGTGTTGAAATATCCCACACCGGTTAGAGACCCAAGTTAGATGGGTTTAAATAGAGTGATACCACATTACTTGAACGTGGCCTTTTGGGGGTAAAACCCCAAGAACAAACCCGTGAGGGCTTCGGCCCATAGCGGACAATATCGTTCAATAAACCCGTGAGGGCTTCGGCCTAGAACGGACAATATCGTTCAATGTGTGGTGTCATGAAATTTACATGGTATCAGAGCGAGGTTTACTGTGTGGGCCTCCCCGTAGTGGGTCGTGCCCCAGCGAGGTGTACGCCCGGAGAATGGCCCCCCGTAGTGAGTCGCTGCCAAGCGGAGGTGGGGCCCAATGTCAAGTCTCAACAGGGTATGCCCAGTTGGACTTGAGGGGGAGTGTTGAGAGGAATCCGTCCCACACGGATTAGAAACCCAAGTTGTAGAGGGTTTAAATAGATTTACCCAACATAAATTAATAAGAGGCCTTTTGGGGATATCAGCCCCAAGAACAAACCCGTGAGGGCTTCGGCCCAGAGCGGACAATATCTATCAAGTTATGTGGGTTGTCTAAGAAATTCTACAGAAAGTGAACAAGTAGGGACTACTGATAGGACACAGGGTCCCAATTCGATGCAGTCAATGGCTGAGCTGGTCAAAGAGGGTCAATAGGGTCAACTGAAGGATAAGCAGGTACAGGATAAGGATGTTGGAGAAGCGAGTAGAGACTCTCCGGGAATTCAATTGCAAGTGGGCCTGGATCAGTCACAAGCAACAAAGAGCAATGGGTATAAGGAGACCATGGGCCGGGGTGGGGTGGGGTGGGAGGGAGCAGAGAGATACAAGAATCACAAATGACATACCATGAGATGAATGTAGAGATCAGGACCCATGTGGTCGGGCTACGCAGAGTCTAGTAGTTAATCGGAGGGATTACAAGTCGGAGGAGGGCTCGCGCAGGGGGCGCTGTGGGGTTCACTACAAGAAAAGGCTTAAGAATCACTCAAGATCGGATAAAAAAAGGGCCGGAAAAGGCAACTGTGCTGGTTGACCTAGAGGGAACTGTGCAAGAAAGGGTGTCAGAATGCAGCTTGGCAAATAGATTCAAGGAGCAAGAGTTCCAAAATTTGACATTAGATCAAGTCACGAAAGGGAGCCCAGGAAATTCTGATCGGATGACCAAGAACCTGAAGCCACTAAGCAACATCACTCTCTATCGGAAGGAAATGGGGATGATAGGAATCTGGAAGGACAGTAAATGATCTATGATTCGGAGTCGCAAGTGAAGGGCTACAAGGGGTCCCCTAAAGCCTAGAGGAAGTCAAGTCGAAGACTAAGGGCAACGAAGAACTAGGCCTAAGGGCCGGAAATCGGACTTAGGGCAGGAGTAAAAGGAATGGCTGAATAATTACTTTTCAGGAATAGTCGGGGACTTACGAAAGCTAGACAGCATTTACGACGCTGTATATCGCAATCCTCTGTCACTATGTGGCAATAGCAGAGCCTTTTACATCGGAGCTGAGGATGGTGGTCTATTAGTCCAGATGCAATTACTTCGGTTTGTTTCCAATGAAGCGGTGGGGGGCAAGATTTGTTTTTTTTGGAAAGGGGATGTAGGGTTTCAAGACACCAGTCAACACGAACGGGCTATTATTGGGCTGTGTGATTGAGGAAAAGTGGTCCAGATCACCATCGTGCACGGAGAATGCTCAGTGGAGGAAAGGCGAGAATTGTGGCGGTATCTGGTAAGTGTTCAGCTGGCGCAAGGGCCATGGGCGGTGATAGGTGACTTTAATGCTATAAGGACGAACTGGGAGAAGAAGGGTGGTGGCCAGCGACTAGCACGTGCTATGAACAAGTTCAATGATTGTATAAACACATGTGGACTGGTTGATTTGAAAGAGAAAAGCGAAAGATTGTCTGGTGCAACGGTCGGGTAGGGAGGAGTCGGTGTGGGCTAAGTTGGATAGAGTGCTCGTGAATGCGGAGTTCCAGGGATGGAAGGCTCGAAGCTTCTATAATCTACTGCCTAGGAAAGCATTGGATCATCGCCTGGTGTTGCTGCAGTTTGAGGCTGATCTAACATATTCTAGTACTTTAAGTACTAGAATATGTGGGCAGAATGCAATGAGTTCTTGCCTTTAGTTTCTTCGATATGAAGGAGTTGTGGAGGCCTGGCTGGAGTCTTCGCTCTTGGGCAAAAGTTGAAGAAAATGAGGAGCGTTTTAAGAGTCTGGAATAAGGTAGTGTTTGGGAGGGTTACGGGAACTGGAGGCGCAGTTGGAGAGTATGAAATTAGCCATTCAAGACACATTCGGAGGCTCTGGAAACCGAGTATATTGAGAAAAAGCTGGAATTGTAGTCAATGAAGAGCAGGGAGTTTAGCGGCCTCAAGCAAATGGCTAAGAAGGAATGGTTGAGATGCGGGGATAAGAATATAAAGTTGTTTCATGCGGCTATGAGGGTTAAGTAGAACAAAGGTGGTATCCAAGGATTGAAATTAGCTGATGGCACAACCCTTAAGGGGATGCAGGAGGTTCATGAAGCAGCAGCAACACATTTTGAACAAATCATGACCACTTGTAACGGTGCAAAACTAGAAGCCTATTTATGAACAAAATCACACAACCTGATAATGAGTTGATGAGAGTAGGTCCTTCAAAGATGGAGGTTAAGGAAGCTCTATGGTCAATCCCGGGCAACAGTGGGCTAGTGCCAGATGGTTTCGGATCAGATTTCTATAAACAAACCTGGCAGATTACAGGAATGGATATAGTGGCAACGGTGAGGGAGGTTTTCGTTGGCAAGCAGATACCCTAGATGTTCTCATCCAGCCTGTTAAGTCTAATTCCAAAAGTGGTGTCACCATGATCCTTTGGGGACTTTAGGCCGATTAGCCTCTGCACCGTAATCCACAAGGTGATATCAAATGTAGTGGCAGCCAGACTCAAGAAGCACATGCCAAACCTAGTTTTAGAGGAACAGGGGCCTTTGAACAGGACAATATTCGAAAACATAATGCTCACACAGGAGCTGGTGCAATTCTTAAACAGGAAACAACAAGGTGGGAATGTGCTTCTAAAGTTGGATATGGCTAAAGCGTACGATATGGTTAATTGGAATTTTTTGGAAGCAATGTTGAAAGGAAAGTGTTTCAATGCGAAAGTAGTAGAACTTGTAATGACGTGCGTAAAGGGAGTGAGTTTCTCATAAATAGGGTGGCGGTAGGCTACTTTGAGGCAGTGTTGTTAGGGGCGCGGGGCGCGCCAGGGCGATCGGCTCAAATATTGGGGCGACGAGGCGTGCGCCCCACGAATCGGGGCGCACTAAATTTATAATATTTAAAAAATAATCTACCTCATTTATATAATTATCCATCTAAAATTAATATAAAATAATTTATTTATATAAAATAAAATAAAACAATTCATTTACATAAAATAAAATATTCCTAGGATATAATTTAATACAAGGTTAAGAATGAAAATAGAATTTTATACAAATTTTAATTTTAATTTAGGTAATTGTCCTGAAACTTTTAATCATAATTGAGGCAACTTTTTGCAATTATTAAAAATAAGAATAAAATATAAAAAAATTTACTTTTTTTTAAAAGAAATATAATCTTTTAATAATAACACCAGCTTATAATTATTTGCATGAAAAAGGAAAAGAAAAGGTAAAAAGAAATAAAAGAAAGGGAAAAAAAGAAATAAAAGAAACAAAAAAATGAAAGAGAAAGACAGCAGAATTGTTGCTACAAAAAAACAGGGAAAATGGTCGAGAATCGAGATAAAGCCAGCACAAAACCCTAGAAATTACAAGAAAACAGGCAGAGAAACGTCGAGAAGCAGAAGGGAAGGTCGCGCTCGAACAGGAAACCCTAGAAATTAGGGAAATTGAACAGAAACGCTCCGCCGCGCTCCAAAACGCTTCGCTGCGCCTCCCATGCTTCGCGAGCCTTTGACGCGCCCCCGCGGTGTCGCCCGCCCCCGTCGCCTTAAGCGCCCCAGGCTTGGGGCGCGCCCCCGACAACACTGCTTTGAGGCTGTGCAAGGGCTCCGGTAGGGGGACCCCATTTTCCTGTACTTGTTCGTAATAGCCCAAGATACACTGTCACGCCTTCTGTTGAGGGAATATGAATTAGGTAATAGGTTGTGGTGGAGGTAGGTTCCATCACCCGATTGGGGCCTTGGTCATCACGCATCTCATGTATGTGGATGACCTGTTAGTTTTCTCACGGGGAGATGTAAGATCAGTCAAAAACGTGGTAACAATTTTAGATAAGTATTGCGGTTGGTCAAGTCATGAGCTCCGTAAAGCAAAATCAACCGTCTTTTTGTCTTCTCAGATTCGAATGATTAGAAAGAGGGCGTTGCTTCAGGTGACAAAATTTATGGAAGGCAGATTTCCTATGTGTTATTTAGGTGCCCCCATCAGTCCTGGGAGATTAACACGGGAAATGCTGGAATCATTGTTGACAAAGATAAGGAGAAAAGTGGCGGGGTGAAAAGGGAAGTTGATGTCTCAAGGCGGGCTAACTCTAATCACGCATGTGATGGAAGACATTCCACTGCATATTATGGCAGTGATCAAGTTGTCAAAATATGCATCGGAAGATATCCGAAGAATTATGGCTCAGTTCTTTTGAGGAGAGTAAGAAGGAAGACCAAAGGCCCACTGGAAAAGATGGGAAAGGCCGTGCAAGCCAACAAGTGAATGGGGACTAGGTGTGAAGGACATTACTGAGGTGCAAAAAGCTTTGGGGAAGAAGGTTTGCGTCAAGTTGCTGACGGAGGATGGGCTGTGGATAAGGTTCTTTAGGGCTAAGCTTTTCAAAAAGGAGCATATGAACATAAAGCACATTAGGGCAGGAGACTCAAGATTCTGGAGGATGCAATTTGATGAGAAGGGAGGTACTGGTTTACATCAAGGTGATCCTCGAGGAGGGGGGAGGGGGCTTCGCATTCTGGTTTGATAGGTGGCTAGAGTCAGGAATCCTCTCAGGCAGAGTACAACAAATAACGGAGAAAGCAGCCTCTATGGCATATTTTGTTGAAGGTGTCCAATGGAGAGAATACATGGACTTCAGAGAGTAGTTGGGACAGTTATTCAGAGGAGATAAGAGGAGTAAAGCCTCCACAAATAACTGAAGAACAAGATATGATCATTTGGAAGCCCACAGAGAATGGTAAGTTCACACTAAAATCATCTTGGGAGGTGTGCTGGGGGAGAGAGGAGATTCTGCCAGTTGCAAAGCTGTTGTGGAGCAAATCAATCCCGCTGAATATGATTCTTTGTGCTTGGAGAGTATGGAATCAGTGTCTCCCAACTGATGAACAACTGAGAAAAAGGGGGATTAGCCAAGCCTCGGCCTGACAATGTTGCCTGGAACGAAGACAAGAAACTCTTGACCACATTCTGTCCAACAACCCCTATGCGGACTCATTATGGTCAAGAGCAGCGAAACTTCTCAAGAGCGCCATGCTACATCCGGGATCATGGAAAGGACAGATAACACAATGGCATATTATGGCGGAGCGTAGGTCACTAATAGGTTTTATTTCAGAATTTTACCAACCTTATTAACTTGATTTTTGTGGAAACACAGGTGCAAGGCATGGTACGAGGGGGATCATCAATCTGCTGAATAAATCTGGAAGGTAAAAATGGCGAGAGTCCTCATGTTAGACATTGTTGATAGAAAGTTTGCTATGCAGAAAATCGACGCCCTTATCATGAGGCAACTGGACACAAGGGTGGAGTGGACGGTAAGGGATCGGAGCAGAATAGTCCATTGGCAACCTCCGCCGCATGGTTGGATGAAACTTAGAGGAGGTATTATAAGGGATAAGTGCGGCAGATGCAAGGCCGCCTTCTCGGTGTACTTGGGCGTGGGGATGAACAACGGAGCTGAACTGAAGGCAACAACAAAAGGGTTGAAGATTTGCAGACAACAATGACATAATCCTAGAAACGGACCAGTTGCTACTCTTCACTGGATCCAGAAGGGGCAATGCCGGCCGTGGCTACTGATGGATGCATGGGAGTTTGAAAAATCAAGACATGGCATTAGACTTCATGTTATGCATCAATACCGAGAAGGAAACGCCATCGCAGACTTCTTGGCAAAGCAAGGAGCCAACGGAAATGCCAGTAGATACTGGAGTGACGGTGAGCTAAAACAACGAGAGGTCTAGCAGGAACGGAGAGGGCTACCACATATTAGGATTAGCTAGTAGTATGACTAAGCTATAAGATAATTTTGTAAAGCCTAAAACTGAAAAGTCTAAGGCAGGGCCGATGGGCACATATAGCGAGCTCTTTGGAGCAAGCATGGATGTAATACCCGTTTTATAATGCAAATAAACCTTATTTAAAAAAAAGAGAGAGAAAAGGACATTGTTAATGCAACTATTAGTGCATTTGAGCATACCTCAGGGATAACAAGGTCCAAAGGTGCTATTTCCTTCAGTAATGGCTCCTTTGACACTTCCTTTTTGTCCTGCATTTATTCAGATTCCAACTGCATAAATTCCTAAAGCCAATACATTAGTACAACTACGGAAATCTGTGGCTACAGTTAGTCAGGTTCACTTTACAGTTGCACATATTCAATGTAGGTTGCAATTGGCAATAAAAAGAAAATTTTCTTGGCTACAAACAAAAGATCTTGTATGGTAAAACACGGAACAAGCAACCTGAATGTCAATGATGTCCCAGTACAAATAACCAAAAAATATAGAAAGCTTGTCATCTCTCGAAAATAAGGAAGAACAATTATCAAGGACCTGTTTTCCTGTTTCATGTTGCATGAACTCAAGAACTGCATCCACACTCCATTTTGAGAAACCAACCACAGGCAATGTTACAGGGAGAAGAATCTCTACAGCCTGCCTGTTTCCTCCTGCAGCTGCGACCTGTACTGGCTTTAAACCCTCCTGTACCATATAAAAATTTGAAATAAAATACATTTCCACTATTATAACGAAGATGCAGGTGCTTAAAAACACATCATTTCCCCAGTTCTTTTCATCCAAAGAATAAGGTAGAACATTGTTGAGCCCACCCTTTCTTCCTCTGCAATTCCCAAAAAACATCTACACATCTTTCAAGTACCTATCCATCAGTTTCCTCTCATACTACAGGTTTAAAGAACTAACAAGGGTTGCAGTCAAAAAATATTCAGATAAGATTATCAGATAGCAGTTCTCTTTGAGAAAATTACAAGTTAGCACCCGCATCACTAGCCAAGTTCAGAATTTTCTTTCGAGACACAAAGTTAGACAAGTAGCATCTACGAACCCAATGCAAGACAGGAAATTGAAAGGTGTAATTGTTCATCTTTCAATCTGGTTTCAGGTCCATGAAGGGTGTACTTAGTCCATGAGGTAGTTTTGCCGAAGGGAATCTTTAAGAAATCATGCTTCAACTGTTTTAGGCTTCCATTCACTCTCCATGAGGTAGATGATTAAATGTGGACTTAAATACTTGTTTACCATGATTTAGTACAAATAGGTTTTGTCAAGTTTTCATCAAAAAGGTTTTGTCAAGTAAGAAAATAACAAGGGCTGTCCTCTAACTGGGATCACTAGCTCGTGACATAGAACACCTCGATGATTATAAATGAAAGTAGGAGGTTTCTCTTTGAAAGACCTAGGGAAAGTGAATGTTACATGTAGAAAATATGCTGTTACCATCCATTTTTACAGTAAAAATTGATCTGGAATCTGCATTACCTCATCATTCACATTAGGGTTAGCTCCAGCACGTAACAAACAGTTAATGATCTCCAGACTGCCACCATCTGCAGCAATGTGCAAAGGTGTTGCTCCACCTGCAGTAACATTCACTGTTGCACCAGCCTATGGACCATGGATTTATGAAGAAACAATAACCAATTAGTGCAGGGAAGAAGATATATCTGCTAAAACGCATAGCAAATATGGATAACACTATAAAGTCTGCAGGAGCACTTTTAAATTGTAGATATCAGATATTTCAAACATAGTAGAAACCTAAGTACTAGTTGATCCACTCACAAGAATACTCCTTACAAAGTCTAAGCGGGTGTAGCAAAAATTGAAAAGCAGATGAATTATCTGTGCGAAGGAGTTTGCTATTGAACACGAGCGGACAATGGTCCCCAAGCAGTAAACGAAGCATGAGAAAGACAGGAAAAACAAATAAAATGAATGCTATGGCAGATCAGATATACTAATGTTATGCTAGTCTTGGTCAATAAGCAAGCAAAGATTTAGTTATCAGATACAAACGACTAAAAAGACAACAAAAATGATATTGATAAGGATTAGGGTCAAGGGAAAACCAAGAGAGAAAATAACCAAAAGAGGCATTTCAAAAGGCAGCTGTGATGTAATTAGACCTCACTTTCTCGCCCTCGACATTTGTCTATAAACCAAACCAAACCAATAAATCTCACCCGTAGGCAGAGTATAGGGAGCGTGAGATGTACGCAGTCATACCTTTACCTCCGAAGAGATAAGGAGACTGTTTCCTCAGTGACCCCCAACTCATAGATCAAAGCGACAAAAAATAAAAATAAAATAAAAAATAAAATAAAAATAAATAATATATAATAAAATAGACTAAAAATAGTAATAAAAATAAAAAGCAACAACAGACAATAAAAACACAGATAAACACAAATAAAAGTATGCGGGCTCAATTGGTTTTAAGTTGCACTATGTTCAGAGTGCAAGAAACCCTCATATACATTATTTTGAGCAAAACATGAGGTCATAGAAAGAATTAGACAACACATACAAAGTTCAAGATGAAAAGATATAAAAAAAATTCTGACCAAATGTAAATTAATTTTCCACTATATCTTGACCTATAGGAAAGAACATATGTACTTTTGTTTACAATTTTTTGAAAAGTAAATGAAAGTAATAGGTCTACTGAAAATATTATTTTATTCCCCCTCGTTCCCAATATCTTATTCTGTGACTTCTCTCTCAGTATGCTTCTTCAGCTATTGAGGAATTAAAACAGACAGTGTTGGAGAAGAAATGAAGGGTTCAGGAAATAAAATCAACATTACTGTGAAAAGAACTCGAAGATCCACAAAAGTATCTCATTTTTGCAAAACTATGGCATAAATGACACCCTAAATATAACCATCCTGTAATGTAGCATGCTAGGGTCAAGGGTACCCAAACCACTATCTGATGGGGTAACAGAGCTCACCGGAAACAATTTACCTCTAATAACAATTCCAAACATGCCAATGAACCTGCTGCAACTGCTGATATTAAAGGAGTAATATCGTCTTCAGTTTTAGCATTAGGCTGCAATAAAAGATAAGAGAGGAATAATAAACCCAAGCAGGAAAGTACTGCTCAATTAGATAAAAAGTTATTTAAAGTTTTGTAAAGTTAAATCAATTTGCATTAGCAAGAAAAAGGAATGGAACATATTTTATGCCTGTGCTCGCAAACAGAAATCTGATGCAGGATTATGAAGTACAACACTTGTCCAATATTAATATTTTTAAATGAATCTGGAGTATACTATCCATGCTATAACAGGATCCTAGCCACAGGTGTTAGTTTATTGGCCAAACCAAATCCAGCAAGTCCTATTTAAGAATGAGAGCCAGACTTGTGGCAGTTGGCAAAACTGAACATTATCCTAAAGCTGTCTTCTGACTCAGAGCCCACAGAAATAATCATCCAATGTTTTAAGAGTTGCTGCTCAGGATCAACCCCAACTAAAAATTTCAAGCATGCCAATGGACCTCCAGCCACAGTTTAGAGCAATTAGTCATTTTTAGCTATAAACAACAACCCCAACCAAATATTATGAACAAGATGGACCATGCAATTTTACCTAGGTACCATGCTGTAAAACATCATATTTGACCTGGAACCTTGCTTTTCTCCTTGAAAGGTCAATTAGGTAGTACCTTATATTTAAAATACAAGGCTCTTTCTAAATTGAGATTAATAAGGCAGAAGGCTTGTCAGGTAAGCAAACATAAACATCTGCTACTAAGACCCTTCAAAGATTTTTTAAATAGACTCGTAGAGGCTTGTTTACTTTTAAAGAAAATTAGAACACTAAAACTGGGTAAAACCTTTTGAAGCAAGCATCTAGCTTACATCAGCATTATGTTCCAGAAGTACTTTGACAGAGTCCTGCTGGGAATGACCAGCAGCCCATACAAGTGGAGTGCCAGTATCACTTTGCAAATCGACATTTACACC
>JAOWBN010248487.1:0-11716 GCA_028565015.1 Pinguicula moranensis | reverse complement strand
GGTAACAGGTACTCCAATTACAAGCCTCTCGGATGGAAATGCAGGTGTGGCGGACATTTTTACAACCCGTAATTGCGCATCCAAAATCAGATTTTTAAAGGAGCTCTGCAATGGAGGCATTTTTATTTTTATTTTTTTCGCATTTTTTTTTCAAGAGTGTTTAATTATTGTAAGGTTCCTGGGGATTATGATGTTCAAGGGACAAACAACTATTTAATGTGGGAGCATTTATGACATGACAATTGACAGATTTGTACAGAAGTTATGACTGATTGCATCAGACTGATCTATCATCTAGGTGGTTGCTTTGAAGTCAATTTAATCCAAATACAAATAAAATGATTTGTATGTATAATTAATTGTTTTTGTTAAAATGCCATCATCCTTCTCCGTTCTTTCTTGGATCATGTCCTTTCTTATCATCTCGGGATTTTCATGCCTGTCCCTTCTGTGGCTGGCAATGTTTGATCTGGGATCAGGCGAAAAATGACTTTAAAGCCCTTACATGGACCCAGATCGGGACTGGATTGGTTGGTCAAAGATGAATACAACACTGACAAAATGGGTAATTGTACAACAAATCGATATTAATAACTTTGATAAGGACTTATTTTATTAAAGACGCTTCTTTTTATTAAAGGCGCTGTTGAGCTATTTTTGTTTATTGGAACTTTAATTTGTTATATTTTAATTGTCAAAACGGCGAATAATGTACAGAAAAATCAAATCAGAGCAAAAAGTCTGTTCATTCAATTATCTACCTTGTCAGATAAATTATCAGTTATCCACCTATTCACATTTATGTAATTAATTTTAGTACAATTTTCAGTTAATAAATAACTACAATTAAATTATATTTTTGGTACTTAGACCAACGGGATACAGCTAAAATTATAAGATAATATCTTTCAAACAAAATACAAAGCGTTGTCCCCTAAGTTTTGAAAAAGTAATTTTTTTACACATTTTTTATCCCTCAAAAAATAAAAATAAATTTTACAGTCCCCTAAAATTAGATTTATCCTCCAAAATATTTTTTGGTCCCTCTCATTTCAAATTCTAACTCGGCCCCTAATCTGCCTAATATATAAATTAATAATACATTATACATATCCATATTTAATATATTACATAACTCAATTAGGATTTTTTTATTATAAAATATTACTTTAATATTATAATTTTAAAATATAATATTTATACATTTTGTGTCCGAGATGTTGAAATATTATGGGGGTTGATCTAGGTAATTTATTTACTAACATCTTTATAAATTAATATTTTATTTATTTATAGATAAAATAATAAATTATTAATTTGTTTTGATAGCAGATACACGCACACTCTTTTAAAACATTTTCTAGAGAGTTTCGATCTGGTATACAATGTTAAACTCTCAATTATTACTGGCTTGTTCCACCACTTTAGCTATTAAGTCGACGAAATGATATATTGATTAAATAATTTTTTTTCCAATATTATTAATTTAAAAAGGTTTTACTATAATTAATATTATATAAAATACTAAAAGAAGGCTAATGGTTATTAATGAGATACATTTCGATGGAATCGACGATGGCTATGGAGAAAGATTTTTTTTTTTTTTATAATTGATTGTTTTATTATGTTTTTGCACAATTTTTAACAGTAATTAAATAAACGATTAATAGACATATAAATACTAATTTTCAATTATCCTGAAAAAAAACACCAATAGAGCGAAACAGCAAAACAGTTATATCGGTTACGACGGGAAGGAGGCACACTATCCATGGCTTCCATCGCTCTGCTCCTCTGCCCTCACAAAATCTCCACCTCGAAACATTTCTCCTCTCGCGCTTCACCATTCAATCCCATCACCTCCGCCGCCGCTTCTTCAAGAGCTACCGGCCGGAGGCCCCTCGTGGTCAAGGTCTCAGCCTCCAATCGCGCACTTCAAGCTCTGATATTCGACTGCGACGGCGTTATTCTAGAGTCCGAGCATCTCCACCGCCAAGCGTACAACGACGCGTTCTCGCATTTCAACATTCAATGCCCATCTGTGCCTTCCACTCAGCCGCTAAATTGGGGCATCGAGTTTTACGATGAGCTGCAGAATCGGATTGGCGGGGGAAAACCTAAAATGAAATGGTTCCTAATTTCCAGAATCTGCTGTCGTTTTGATATTGTTTCTCTTTATTTATTGAACCATGAGCGTGTATTTTCGTAATTGCTCATTGAAGGTACTTCAAGGAGCATGGTTGGCCCTCTTCGACAATTTTCACTACTTCACCAGAAAATGATGAAGATAGAGCAAAGTTGATCGACATTATTCAGGTTAAAAATATTGATTTTCTGTTACTCAAATAGGGCCTGCCGGCTTCGGCCTCTTTCTTTGCCCCTAAGTCGGTTACTGATGATCATTGATGCAGGACTGGAAAACAGAGAGGTACAAAGAGATCATCAAATCAGGAACTGTAAGTCAACCAATGCAGTTATTTCTAGTTGTATTCTGTCTTGTTTCGGACGAGGAATTATGAGGTAGTTGGCCGTCAACAATGCCTTTTCCCTCATTTGTTCATTTTATATAGTAAACAGCTTTAAGGGATTAAGCTAGCTGTGTTATTGGTATTGAGCAGGTTGAGCCTAGACCTGGGGTTTTGAGATTAATGGACGAGGCAAAAGCTTCTGTATGTTGAATCGTTATCTGAAAAATTCAGTTTTACAGCATTCCATGAACCTGAAATCTTGTAATGGCTTTCGAAATTTGTTTCTTGCATCTCTCCTCTACTCTAGGGAAGAAAGCTAGCTGTTTGCTCTGCTGCAACTAAAAGTTCAGTTATCCTGTGTTTGGAGAATCTCATTGGGATGGTGAAAACTATTAAAACTTGAGCTTCAACATTCTCAATCCAAATTCATAAACTTAATGATCTTCGATATTGATTTCGTTCCAGGAGCGTTTCCAAGGCCTTGATTGCTTCCTCGCAGGTATATTCCGAACATCAGAAGAGCTCTCTTCTGCTTCTCATTCTGCAAACTTCACTCGCATGTCTTATCTTGTTTCCCATAGGAGATGATGTTAAGGAAAAGAAGCCCGATCCATCGATTTATCTGACAGCTCTTAAGGTGATTAATTATCTATTGCCATTTCCATTCCTCTGCCTCGACTTCCATTCCTGATTACCACCGGATTCATAGAGATTGGGCGTTTCCGGGAAGGATTGCATCGTGGTGGAAGACAGTGTCATAGGCCTGCAGGTTCATCCTCTTACTCTGTAATGAGACATGTAGAAGTTAAACAGCTTTGTATAGGTTTGTAGAGTTCTTGAGATAGTGGATGATCAAAATAATTCAGTCTATTTAGACAGTAGCTTCTGCAGAACTGCTTTTGGTCTTACAATAGTATCAAAAGTTCAAGTTTTTGGTATTTTAGAAATCAATCGTTGTTGCAGGCCGCGAGCGGAGCTGGAATCTCGTGTGTGATTTCTTATACACCATCCACAGCCAACCAGGTTAGCTTTCTTTTTATTCTGAATCCTGAAGAGTAGTGTTCGAGGAAGAATAAACCATTCCTGAACATTCTATCCTTCAACTCATGTTACTATCATAGGATTTCGAAGCAGCAGCGGCAGTGTACCCTGATTTGAGAAATGTCAGGTAAAATACTGTCTGAGGTAGTTTTTTTTTATTTTTTTATTGATAAAGATATAGACTCTTTATACGTTTCTTGGATAGCTTCACTCTAATATAGAACCCGATACCTCTAAGTTATTATTGAGGGTGCTCCACCGAGGACCAACTCTTAGTTTGACTGAGCTAGTTAACATTTTAACCCTATGTTCCTCACTTCCCTTGTTGGTATCGTTCATGCAGATTGGCCGACTTGGAGGCCTTGCTTAACAATATAGTTGCTGCAAATTAAAATATTTGAAACATGATTCCACGAGAAGGTGTCGATAGATTGAACCCGTTCATTTTTGTACCGGACCCGACTACACATCCACTGGTATGATATTGTCCGCTCTGGGCAGAAGCTCTCACGGTTTTGCTCTTGGGGTTTTACCCCAAAAAATCTCATACTGCGTGGATGTTTTGTCCTAATATATAAATCTATTAATTCTCTCATTTGCAACCTGTGTGGGAGTTTGTTCGTCCAACAAGAATCATTTGATTACGGCGTTATTCAACAGTTTCGTGGCACAAAACTCAAATGTATTTATGGCTCGAAAATCTGAGTTTGTCCAGACAACATTTTATCCAGGCACTGGGGAGTGGAGACAAATATTTGTTTTGCACAGGCCGATGCTGTATTGATCTCAATCCAACAGTCAACATAGTATGCTAAGTATTATCATGTGAAACTTGAATGCTCCTACCAAGAATTACCGGATCTTCTTCTTCTCAGACAAATATAACAAGAAAGTTCGCCAAATCAAGCCTTCAACAATTAAGATTTTACCTCTTTCTTCTTCGTAACAACTATTGGTTGCCCAGTTCACTACAATGATGAATTCAAGTAGAAAGCCTCATGCAGTTCTTGTGCCATTTCCAGCACAAGGCCATCTAATCCCCATGATGCAACTCGCCTCACTTTTTTCATATCTGGGGATTCATCATCACCTTCGTCAACACAGAATACAACAAGCGACGCTTGATCAGGTCCAAGGGACTCGAATGGGTGAAGGGCTTCCGCTATTTCCGGTTTGAGACCATAACCGAAAGGCTGCCATTATCAGACCGGAATGCGACTCAGGATCCAGCCCTGTTTTGTGACTCGATCAGGAACAACTGTTTTCCGGTTTTCAGGGATTTGTTGGCGAAACTTCGGTCCGAAACAGAGTTGCCAAGTGTTGTTACATGCATAGTCACTGATGTAGTGATGAGTTTCGCCATTTAAGCTGGCGAAGAATTTGATATTCCAGTGGCGTCATGGGGTATCTCCAGTATCGTGAACTCATAAGAAGGGGGATTGTTCCATTCAAAGGTAGCTTTATAACCTCTTAACGTGCAGTTTATTAGCTTGAGAGAATGGCTGAAGCTGAACTGATGATGCATTTTGACAGATGAAAATTGGTCAGGCGCCCGTTCCCCTCCCCCAGACATAAGGCCGAGAGACTTTCCCCATTCCCACGAACAGACCCAAAGGAGGCCCAATTAAGGAACTCGCCCGGCCCACACAAAGAACTCACTCGGCCCAAATCAACTCTGAAACCCACGATTGGGCAAGACAACGGTTCGCCTCCACGACCAACCTAACCACCGCCGCGTGGAAAGGGACGGATTGTCGGCAAAGCATCCAAATTGGTGGGGAGGGCGGCAACGCGCGTGGCAAATCCGTGGGTAGCAGATGGAACACAGGGAATCCGTCCTAGCCTCTATAAATACCGACGCCACAGGAAGAAAAAGGGGGAGGGGAAAAAGGAGTGGAGTCGTAGAGGAAGAAAGGAGGAGGAAGGAGCCAGGGGAAAAAAGAGAATAGAAAATAGGGAATAGAAAAGAAAAGAATAGGAAAAAGAATAGGGAAAAAGGGGGAATGAGAAAAACAGGGAAAATAAAACAAAAATATATAGCGCACGAATTCGTACGAACGGGCAAAATGACCGTTTTACCCTCATATAAAATACAGCATTTCTATTTAACACAAGGGCAAAACGATCATTTCACCCATTCGTGTGAATTCGTGCGGGTCAGCGTGCGCTATATCATTTCTCATAAATAAAAGAGGCAGGTGCATCACTAAATCATTGTAACGACTGGAACTTGGATTTATGAAGGTGAAATATCAATTATTGTATGAATTAGCTTGTACAGGGATTAAATCCAACACCAGGGGAGGAGAAGAATCAGGGCAATACCAAAAATTTCATGGAGAATGGTTTGCTAGAGACCAGCATAGATTGGGTTCCTGGAATGAAGAACATGAAGTTGAAGGATTTCCCCATCTTTATACGAATAACGGACATTAACGACATTTTGCTGAACTACTCGGCAGATGAATCCAAGAATCGCCTGAAAGCATCAGCAATAATCTTCAACACTTTCAGAGAACTGGAAAATGAGGTTTTAGAGGCAGTGATCCCGTTGTCTCCTCCAATATATACTGTAGGGCCTCTTCACTTGCTCTCTAGAGGCATGCCCCAGACTCAAGTGAGTTCATTCAAGCCAAATCTGTGGAAAGAAGACAGAGCATGCCTAGAATGGCTGGACACAGGTAGAAAACTCAGTAATCTTCGTGAGTTAAGGGTGTTTGACCTTAATATCCAACCAACACCTGCAAGAATTCGCATGGGGGTTGGCAAACAGCAAGCATCCCTTTCTTTGGATTGTTAGTCCCGATATTGCAATGGGGGAGTCAACCATTTTGCCAGAGGAGTTCTTGGAAGGGACTAAAGACGGGGTTTTCCAAGCAAGTTGGTGAGCCCAAGAGGAAGTGCTCTCTCACAGGGCAGTAGCCGTGTTCTTGAGTCACTGCAGGTGGAACTCGACTCTGGAACGTGTAAGTTCAGGGGCGCCTGTGATATGCTGGCATTTCTTTGCTGAGCAGCAGACCAACTGTCGGTTTATTTGTAGGGAATGGGAGATGGGAGTAGAACTGGATTATGATGTTAAGAGGGATGGATTGAAACACTTGTTAGGAATGTTATGAAGGGAAATAAGATGAAGGATAAGGCGAGAGAGTGGAAGAGGAAAGCCCTTAGAGGCAACAAGAGCTGGAAATTCTTCTTATAATGACATCGAAAGATTTCTAGAAGAGACTCTAAGATGCTCTATGTAGGGATCTGGGGTTCACAAGCCATGGGCTCGAGTTTTGGTAGTGAGTGCTAGATAAGAAACAAAAGAGACTATAAGAAGCTAAGAGAGTTCACAATGCAGTAAAAAAGCTCTTTGGATAAATTGTATGGCAGGATAAAAATGCCCTCAACACCGGAGTAATCCCTCTTCGCCGGACATAACCACCGGAACTGCCTTTTTCATACTGTGCGGGTGCGCTCAGCAGTAAGGCATCTCTCCGTTGGTTTTTGATCTTGGTTGGAGGTTGGAATATTTACCTTTCTGAATTGTTGTTTCGGTTACTGGTGATTCCTTTTAATTTTTGGAGGGTGCGCTCGCCGAAGGTATCCACAGTAGCACCTTTGATGGACTTACGAGATAATCCTCGTCCGGAGGTTGCTGACAAAGCCTCCAGTTCAACAACGGCCGGTGAATAGATACTATTGCCAAAGCAAAATACTGCGAGCCTTGTACCAGTAGAATACAATGAGTGGAAAGTGGTGAATAATCGACGGAAGCAGTAGCAAAATGACAGCGAACGGAGGGAGGAGACTACTGGAGGGAGGAGGCAACTCCCCACTTTTATATCCAGGATTCGCAAAACATCGAATTCGTATCACTTTACGAATTTTCCTCCGTTCCGGAGGAGAGAAGAAATGTGGAGGGTATTCTCAACTTTCGGTACTGTAAGCGATGTGTATGTCCCTAAGAACACAACTTCTTTTGGGCAACGCTTAAGATTCGTCAGGTTTTTCAAATCTCAGTCTGTCTCAGGACTCCTGGAGAAGCTAAATGGTATTTGGATAGGCTCGTTCCAAATAAAAGTAAATGAAGCTTGGCAAGGAAATTCTACAGTTGAAAATGCAAGCAGAGAAAAGAAGGAAGTTAAAATAGCAGAAATTGATTCAACAGTAGAGCCAATCAAATACAGTCCTGGAGAAGTCCCGGTGGCTTACAAGATGTTTAATTGGTATGCCTTCTTCGATCATAGATATTTGGTACGCTGAACTCCATCTTGTACGAGGCGTGATACATGGGCAGCGCAACTGCTAGACTTGAAGGGGGTGAGGTATTGATTAAATTTCAGACATTGACTGATCAAGCCAGATTACTAGCTGATGAGAGCACAACCGCTAAACTGAATCTGCACTCCATGCGTCCGTGGAAAATGTTAAATGGCAAAATGACGCGGTCAGTGTGGCTACAAGTTAGGGAAACTCCTCTGCATTGTTGGTGTGATGAATTCTTCGGAGTGGTGGCAAGTCGAATAGGTTCCTTGATCCTTATAGATGAAAAAACAATGAACCAATCTGAACTCCAATATGGCCGTCTCAATGTTTTAACCAATTGCAATTCAAGAATTTGCCAGACAATTCAAATAGAAACAGAAAATGAGTTATTCAATATCCAAATTCAAGAGGAAGATGGCCCTTCAACAAAGTCAAGAGATGGAGGAAGGAAGGCCTTATGAGATGGGGCCAAACTGGGAATAAGTCTCAAGACCAGGAATGGCCGGCCTTACCGGAAATCAGCAGTGGTTGATGATGAGAAAAAGAAGATATGGAAAGAAAAGCGAAGGTGAATCTGGTCGAGAATGTGCTTGAAATGCAAATTGAAGATAATCGGTCTGAAACAAGGAGACCCGGTGCCAGAATTTTACCGGAGAATACTCCAGTTGGACCAAGTACAGTGACAAGCCCGATCCCCGAAGAAGATGATATTCTCAAAAACGAATCCTTGAAATCTACCCCTCGCCACCAGAATGACACAAAAACAGGCAATTGGGAAGCGAAGACTCAAACTTTGTCAATACCATAAGTCCAAAAGGGTGAAAGAGAACCTATCACTGAAAAATCAGTCAACGACTCTATGATGGTCTGTTAAAATCAACTCCTGCCAAATACAAAGGGTATAGTTGGACAAAATACTAGTCTAGGTTTAATTCGAACATCATTACAATTCAGCCCAATAAACAGTGCTCATAATGGCAAATTCACAACATTGCTTTCACGACAACATGCTGATCTTGGGCTGCAAACTATATTATATTGAGAAAGGCTTTCGACAGATGAAGTATATGAAGTAAGCCCACCAAGCCAAACCTCTCCAGTGACATTTATATCAGGTGGGAATCAAAACCTTTCTTTACAGTCAGACCCTTTTGATATCTCGCCTCTGCTGCGTTTATCTCCAGAATCTCTGGCGAAAAACGTACCGAGGACTATATCCCATTCGGATCAGATATAGATTCAGTAGTTAAACTTTGCGAACATACTAGTCGAATTCAAGAGGCTTCTGATGCACAAAAGACAAATGAAACACTGGCTAAACAGAATAAAGCATAGTCAGAGCAAATTCTGGACTTAGCAGCTGATCTGGGAGTTTCTACAACCTCCTCCAGAGATGATATGATAAGGCGTTTGGATGCAATGATTGACAGAGATGAAAACCTTGCACATAACCAAAACACAACTGATTGGCTTGTCTTGCCTCATTCAAACATCCCCAATTAAATGAGAATATTATCCTACAATGTCAGGGGACTGGGGAAGCCAAGAAAGAAAATGGAGATCAAGCAATTAGTTAGAACACATCAAGTGGATTTGGTCTGCATCCAGGAAACAAAAGTTTCACCAATAGATTACAATTTATGTCGAAAACTATGGCCCAATGAAGACTTTGAATGGAGTTACAGTGATGCTATAGGTCTCTCGGGTGGTTTATTATGTATATGGAAAAAGGAGAAGTTCAAACTGAAAAGCAAATCTATGAGTAGTGGTTACATATTGATGGAATGGCTCTGGAGCGTAGATGAAAAGCTGATAAAGATACTAAACGTCTACGCACCATGTTTTCCAAGAGGGAAAAGAGTGTTATGGACAAGCATACGCCTAATTATAGCAGTGGCTCCATCAGCAAGTTGGTGTATTTTCGGGGATTTTAATGCAATAAGAGCCTCTGAAGAAAAAAGAAGTAGTGGCAGTCTACCGCTTGCTGAAATGAATGACTTCAATCAGTTCAGAAGTGACCTCTTCAGAAAGTGCGTTTTACCTGCATCACAAGAAGTGGATCATGTTGTAGCAGAATAGACAGATCTCTATTATCTGCAAGCTGGCTCCAACAATTGCCAGAACTATATCAAATTGGACTTGAAAGGATAGGATCTGATCACATGCCTCTACTTCTTAGGGCAGATACAATGAACTGGGTGCCTAAAGTATGGAGAAATCTCAACAGCTGGGAATCTCATGTGGACTTTGCTGATCTAGTACGGAGTGAATGGTCCTCCTTGCAGGTTAATGGTTATCCTAGTTACATTTTTATGTGAAATGCTAAAGCTAATGAGGATGCAGTTAAGTGTACGGATCAATTCACACCTATTTCATTGATAGGTAGTGGGTATAAAGTCCTCTCCAAACTGTTAGCAAACCGCCTGAAGAAAGTGATGGACAAACTTGTATCCAAACAGTCAATCTGCATTCATCCAAGGCAGGCAGATCTTAGATGGAGTTATAGCAAATGAGGTAATTCACACAGCAAAGACCTCAAAGAAGCCCCTAGTGATGCTGAAAGTAGACTTTTCTAAGACTTTCGACTCAGCAGAGTGGGACTTCTTATGTACAATGATGCAGGAATTCGGCTTCCACCTTATTTGGATAGATTAGATCAGAGAATGTGTCTCATCAGCTCATGCGGCAGTCTTTGTGAATGGTAGTAGCGTAGGTGAATTTAAACTAAGAAGGGGATTGCGTTAAGGCGATCACTTGTCTTCATTTTTATTTCTGATAATGGTTGAAGGATTAAGTTTACTGATCAATAAAGCGACAGAGATAAGGAGGCTAACTGGCTATGAAGTGGGAAATGTGTTGTTGTCTCATCTGCAGTATGCAGATGACACTTTACTGATCTCAACTAGAACAAGCACAAACATGTTGGTAACCAAGGGTATTCTGCAAATATTTGAGCTTATATCGGGTCTCACCATCAACCTTTCTAAGAGTAAACTCTATAGCCTCAACATACCAGTAGAAAATCAAGCCAAATTTGCTAAGCTGCTATTATGTCAAACTGCGTCTGTGCCATTCTTATACTTAGGTCTTCCTATTGGAGACAAACCAAGAAGGCAGTCCATGTGGAAACCTGTAATAGAAGTGATAGAAAGAAGGGTGCTCAAATGGGAAAACATAATGTTATTACTGGCCAGCAAAATCACTCTTGTGAATTCTATTTTGTCAAGCCTGCCAATTTCCTATATGTCACTATTTCAGGTTCCAAAGGTTGTTCTGCAGCAAATTGAACAAATACTGCGCAATTTTATATGGAAAAAGAACCACAGCAGCAGTAGATCGATCAGATGGATAACCTGGCAGAATCTATGCAAAGCAAAGGAAGAAGGGGTATGGGAATAAGAAATCTTGCAGATATGAATAAGGCCCTTTTAGCTAAATGGTTGTGCCGGTTCAGAGTAGAGGAGACAAGTCTATGAAGCAAGGTGATAAAATCCAAATACTCTCAAGAAAATGACCACCTCTGTGAATGGATATTACTCACTATCCCAGAAAAAACATCTTCTTATTGGCTAGACATTTGGAGAATATCTAAGATAGATTGGCTGAGTAAGCAGACGAAGATTGTAGTAAAAGAAGGAGATAAAACAATGTTTTGGAAAACTGACTGGCTAGGAGGAGATGTCTAGCTCTGCGTTTTCAGAATATGTACAAAATCAGTACACAAAAAAACTGTACAATTCAGATGATATCTTCAATAAATCAAAACCAACGTCTTTGGAGGTTGTCATTCAGGAGTCCATTGAGAGGAAATGAAAAATAAATGGAGAGTTTAATGAACTATGTACACCAACGTGACTCTGCTAACATAGAGCCTGACACTTGGATATGGAATGGAGAAAATTCTGGTAATTACACAGTCAAGGAATTCTATAACTTTCTGAGAAGGAGAGAGCAGC
>JAOWBN010248476.1:0-11716 GCA_028565015.1 Pinguicula moranensis | reverse complement strand
TCTTACGGAGCTTAACCTCTCAGACAACAATATCTCTTCTCTCCCGATATATCTGGTCAGTCTTAATTTCTTGATTTCTTTTTCTAGTATTTGCTTATATTTACAGTTAAATTGGATGGTACACTCTATTTCGCTGGGCAAGTAAAGTACACCAACTGAAGTGAAGTAACTGACTTTATAACATGGTCATAGCCTTGAACAAGGAATTTTCTGTCTAATTTTCTCAATAGCTCGTTAAAAACTTGTGTCATTGCAGGGCTTGCTGGAAGACAGCCTTCAGGTGTTGAAACTCGAGGGAAATCCTCTGCGAAGGTACATTTATATGTTGTCTTCAAACTCATGAATCTAGAATTGTAAATAGGTCATTTCAGCTCAAGTATGTAGAACTTAAGGTGGTAAAGGCTTAAAGTTAAGCTGCTTTACTTCGATCCCCGACCCTCTACCCTTTGCCTAAGGCTTGACACCGATGAACAACACTCCTAGCCAGAAATAAAGCTTCTTATTTTCTATTTCTTGAAATGTTTCCATTTCCAACAACTTCTCCTCATTATTATTTCTTTCATATGCTAATTTTATTCACAAGCAGGGTTGAGAATCTTGTCATATCTAATCATGCTATAGACTTGTAAAGTGTGTTGGCTGATTAATGTTTCTGTCTGTGTTTCACCCACATATGCAGCATCCGAAGGGCTGTTTTGGACCGTGGTACAAAATCAATCCTGAGATACTTGAAAGATAAAATAGCTGAGCCATGAAATGCTTGTGAAAACCATGACCTACCTCGTTCTTTTCCGCTGTTCATCTTGATTGACACTGGCAGACAAATCATAATTTATCGTCAGTTTTGGTTGGGTGTTGGTTGTATAAATTGTATTCCATGAATGTGGGTTGACAAGTGTCATATTAAATGCATAAACATGACAGTTTGATTGCATATTTTTAGATAGATCGATATAGATGTGTGGGTCTGTGTATACTACCATATTGTTTGCAACCATTTGTGCTAAGCTATTTCTAACTTTTTCCTAAGCAAAACCATCTATAAAATTGAATGCAGATGCTTTTTCATTGTTGGGAGGGTTTGGTGTTGTACATGATTCGGAGGGGAAGGTGGTTGGTTGTAGGGGTGCTTACTGATGCAGGAGAATATGAAGGTGCCACGCATATGGACGAGGACATGGCGCAACTCTTGGATAGCACGCGACATGACTTGGTCTATCATGACACTAGGGATAAAATGAAGGCTAGGAATTCGTTTCATTGTTGGGAGGGTTTGGTGTTGTAGCTCGATTAGGAGGGGAAGGTGGTTGGTTGTAGGGGTGCTTACTGATGCAGGAGCATCTGAAGATGTTGCGCACACGGGCTAGGATGAAGCACGGCTCTCGGACAACACGCGATAGGACTTGGTCTATCATGACACAAGGGATAAAATGAAGGCCAGGAAGCTGCCATGCATGGCAAAGTCCTGGTGCGAGCTTAGCTCACAAGCTTGATGCATGCTTGGCACGCAAGCACAGTGCATGCCTGGTTTGGGCATAGCGTGCGAGCATGGCACATGCCT
Source organism: Pinguicula moranensis (assembly GCA_028565015.1). NCBI lineage: Eukaryota > Viridiplantae > Streptophyta > Magnoliopsida > Lamiales > Lentibulariaceae > Pinguicula > Pinguicula moranensis. The sequence continues at coordinate 10,155 of JAOWBN010248476.1, read as the reverse complement.
GATGTGGGTGTAGCGCGACACGGCACATGTTTGGCATGACAGCATAGAGACACTAGGACTCTTCTGTCCATTATTGTTTTTTGTCGTGTTTTTCCTACCTTTTCGCGTTTGGATAGAATTATTTAGAGTTAGTTGTCTAGGAATGTGTTTATCCAAAAAAAGTATTCAAGACAAACACAATCCGAGTTGGTCGGCCAAGAGTAGTCTCCTAGTAGGATTAGGACTTCTGGTTGTTTTTTAATTTCTTTGTCTATAAAAGCTCGGCCTTGTGATCTTTATAAGACAACTTGGTTTTGAGTAAAAAAAATGATCACGTTTTGGGCCGCAAAATCTCTTCCAAGCAACAACCCACACAATCACTTGTCTTAGCACGAGGCTTCATATGTCCCTAGCACTATCGTTTTACTAGCCCGACGTCAGTTGGTTTCAGAGCAGATCGAGTCCTTGAGGTCGTATCTCATTGAGCAATGGCGGAAAAGGTTGTGGTTCAAAAAATAACAAAGAGAACGCCCCTTTTCCTAAGAAGAGATGCAAAGGATGATTGAAGATTTGCAGAAACAAGTTGCAGATCTTACTCGGACGGTGGAGACACAAAATCAGGGGAATCATGATGATACGAGTCATGATTCTAACTCGGCGTATAACAATCCATTGTACGAACGCGACAACATACGGCGTGGACGAGGTGAGTTTCTAAGCGATATGGGGTTCAAGGTGGCGGTGCTCGAGTTTGCGGGAGCCTTGCAACCTGAGGGGTTCTTGGATTGACTGATTAAGGTTGAGCACATCTTTGAGTATAAGGATGTGGTCGACGACATGAAAGTAAAACTGGTAGCCATAAAGCTCAAGGGACGAACTTTGGTGTGGTGGGAGCAAACCCAGCGATCACGCAAGAGACAAGGCTGCTCCAAGGTAAGGAAGTGGGCGAAGATGAGAAAGAAGATGCCTGAGCACTTCTTTCCGTTTGACTATAGCCAAAACTTGTATCAATGGCTCCATACGTTGAGACAAGGCGCTCACGATGTAGATGATTACATTGAGGAATTCTACCAAATGGTGGCACAAAACGATTTGAATGAGTTTGAGGAATAGTTGGTCGCAAGGTACATAGGCAGGTTGCGCCTAAACATCTAGGACTTGATGTGAATTTTTGCGTATGGAAGATAAATGTGAAGTTGGGAACTTATTCTTGTATCCACAAAAATACATGAATTATACATAATTCAAAAATTAATAAATAAAAAGGATAGGGTGTGCAATTCAACAAAAAGTTACACGAAATAGAATGATGAAAAGAAACGAGACGAAAGAAATGTATTATGCCGTAAAAACTCAATAAAACTTGGAATATCAATCCTTAATCAACTACTACACTAGAAACGAATGCAAACCAGAGGTTCAATCAAATGCCTACCCGGAGATCTATTATATGATAAATACGAGTATCACAAAATCAACCTGTACATATACTTTAAGATGCATGTAACCCAGTTCTCTTCAGAATAAAAATTCAATAAATAAAGAGATCCTCCTCAAAGCTCGTAATGAAATTAACGTAAAAATTCTGTTTTACAAATTTCGAGATTGACCTTTATATAGGCCAAGAAATAACCTAGATTTAGGATTCTATTTCCTAGATTTATTTGGATTCTTCCCTAATTTAACTCCTAATTAAAATTTCGCTCCTAATAAAGTTGGATCTTATCCGAAAATTCAGTAATTAAATAAGCTATATTCTAAATAAAAATACTAAGGAAATGAAGAAAATTAACACTCTTCTTTGGCAGTTTCTAGTAGGAGCGTGATCTCCACCACGTGCAGTATTCCATATCCTCGAATTGGTTTCCATAAATTGCGTGCAAACTTTTAGTTTAAGAACAATGTCTTGAAGCTAATAACTCATTATCGGACCGTTAAAATTTGATCTCCTTTTGTCAGCATCTGCCTTGAGAACTCCTCTGTTACTGGATAAAATTTTAGTTCGACTATAACACGTTTAGACCTCCGTTCGCCAATAAAATTGAGACTGCGCAATCCTGTGAATAGTAGATCATGAATAGGGTTAGACATTCGAAATTCGGAATTTGAAAATACCCATTTTTTATTCTAAACAAATTAGTTTTTGAAGCGAGAATTCCGATCCGTTCCATATAGTTATTTGAAATTCGAAAATTTGGAACTCAATTTGAAATTCGAAAATTTGGAATTTTCGAACAATAATAAAAATTCAAAAAATATTTCAAAAATTCAAAAATATTTCAAAGAACAAGAAGAAATATTTCAAAAATTCAAAAATATTTCATCTAAAATGATTTTTTTTTTAAAGTTTGGAATTTGAAAATCCGAATTTCGAACCCTATATTTCTGATCCAATCCAAAATATTAAGTCGGAACTGAAATCATATTCTGATCTGATCCAAAATCACGAATACTGATTTCAGATTGGAATTCAGAATTCAAAAAATTTCAGAAATCGAAATTTCCGAATTTCAAATTTTGAATGCCCAACCCTAATCATGAATGAACAAAAGCAGTCTGTTTTGAAATTCATATTGCATGATCGGACAATTCAAATATGATCTCCTTTGAACAAGATACACCCAATGAGTCATCTGACTCCAGTTAAATTTTTCAAACCGATCTGATCATATTTGTAAAGGTGGCCAAACAGGTAATCGATCCGAGTATTGGCAATACTCGGACCCATCCCATTTTTTTGGGAATAGATTTCCGGTCCCATTCCCGATCTGAATTCTCGATTTCTCACAAAATTTATGAATTCGGATATTACACTACCTAAACCTAAACCCATCATTATTCTTACGTTACTGGTACCTGTACCGATTCCAGTCGGAATCCTATTACACTATCCAAATCTGTCCCGATTTTCGATTACCTGACTTATTTCGAGTAATAGAGATTTTGGTCGGCCGACTATTTGGCCACCCTACATAATTGTACCTCCGATTGAAAGAAATCATAAAACTGCGCTTTGTTGTAATTCATATCACAGCATCAAACTACTTTAAATCATGCAAGAATCTAAATGCGTATCGGACGTCCAATATTCACATCAGGATGTCTTGGTGTTACACACGCTCTATAGCATGTTTGAGGCATATCAGCAAGCCGAAGGCACAGGGTCAAACCACGCAATTCGCGCGCCAGTATGACAACAACAACTCCACGATGCCCACTAATACGAAGCAAGGCACGAGGCCGCCTCAAAACAATGCTAACACTTTGTTTATAAAGTGTTATCATTGCGGTGAGGCCGGCCACATGGCCTCCGAGTGTCGAAAAGCCTCGGGCGCATGAAGGAAGAACTTGATGTGCAATGATCATAAGCGTTGAGATAAGCGAGACGAGCAATCATCCAATAGCGATGGGGCCATGCGTGGTGATGGACGCGAGAGCCTTGTTGTGCGAAAAAGTCTTCTATCCCTAAGGACACTGCGAGGGATGACTGACTCCAAATGAACATATTCCACACGGCGTGCACCATTGGCGACAAGGTGTGCTGATCGTAGACAACAGTAGTTGTGAGAACGTTATTGCTGAAGAGACCGTGCGTAAGCTTGGCCTAAAAACAGAGCGACACCCGCATCCTTATCGTTTGTCCTGGCTAAACAAGGACAAGGAAGTCACGGTGAAAGAGTGGTGCTTGGTGTCCTTCTCGGTCAACAACATGTACTTCAACAACGTGTGGTGCGATGTTTTGCCAATGAATGCATGCCAACTTTTGCTAGGCAAGCCGTGACAGTATGACCAAGAGGTCGTGCCCGATGGGCGGCGAAATACCTACTCATTCAGTGTTAAGAAGATGGTGTTGCTATCGCGCCAAAATGAGGCCATTCCAACCCCAACTTCTTAGTTCATCAACCTCCTTTAGGTAAAAAGCGAAGGCATAGTCTTGGACTTAATCCCACGCATGGGCCGAGCGGCCGATGATGAGTCCAACCGTGCGGTAGAAGAGGAAACTCTTCCTTCAGACGTACAAGATGTGCTGCATAGGTTTGATGCTCTGATGCCAGAAGAGATGCCGCCTGGACTACCTCTTATGAGGGACATCCAACACCAGATCGATCTCGTGCCAGGGACAAGTTTTCCCCAACCGGACAGCCTACCGTCTTAACCCACGAGAGATAGGAGTTGAAGAAACAAGTAGACGAGCAACTTGAGCGCGGCCACATCCGTGAGAGCATGAGCCCGTGTGCAGTACCGGCCTTGCTCATGCCTAAGAAGGATGGATCGTGGCGGATGTGCATCAACAACAGGGTGATCAACCACATCACATTAAAGATTTCCTATACCTCACCTGGACGACATGGTCGACTCGTTGGCAAGATTGAAGTTCTTCTTGAAGATAGACCTTAAGAACGACTGTCATCAGTTTCACATCAATCCAGGAGATGAGTGGAAGACGGGCTATGGTTTGCACAAGTGGATGGTGATGCCCTTTGGCCTATCCAACGCCCCGAGCATTTTCATGCGCTTTATGCACCAAGTGCTCTGGCTGTTCATGGGAAAGTTTATCGTCGTCTATTTCAACGACATACTTGTTTACAGCCCCAGCCTAGAGATTCACATTGAGCACCTCAAAGAAGTCTTTGAAGTACTGGCCAAAGAGTCCTTGTTCGTGAATCGGAAGAAGTGTCTTTGCAATCATTTCCGTGACCTTATTAGGATTCATCGTGTCCACAAAAGGAGCGCGCGCGGACCTGGCAAAGATCGAGGTGATCGTAGAGTGGTCGAGGCCCAAAACTATCCATGATGTACAGAGCTTTCATGGGTGGGCATCCTTCTATTGACAGTTTGTCAAGGACTTCAACGTAGTGACCGCGCCCATCACGGACTGCCTGACGCGCCAAGAGTTCTAATGGACGGACGAGGCTGGAGCCAACTTCCAACTCTTGAAAAGGAAGATGACCGAGGCCCCTATATTGGCCTTCTCAGACTTTGGTAGAGTATTTGAGGTGCATTGTGATGTGTCAGGCACGAGAGTCGATGGAGTATTGAGCCAGGATGGCTGGCCTATCGCGTTCTTTAGTGAAAAGATCTCAAGCGCGAGGAAGAACTATCCACCCATGACTTGGAGTTTCTTGGAATCGTGCAAACATTGAAGCACTGGCGACATTACCGGATCCAAAGGGATTTCATCTTCTTCACGATTCATGAAGCACTCAAGTACCTCAATGGGTAGCACAAGCTCAATCGTAGGCGTGCCAAGTGGGTTGCCTATCCCCAAAAGTGTACCTTTTCGTTGTGGCAAAAGGCAGGAAGTCTCAACTGAGTAGTAGATGCGTTGAGTCAAAGAAGCGTCCTCCTTGCGATGCTACGGGCTGCAGTGGCAGGCTTTGACACGTTCAAAGGCTTGTACAAAGCCGGCCCCTCTTTCGGAAAGGCGTTCTAGGAGGTAACGAATAGGATGTCCCGTGAGTATGTGCTGGTGGATGGATTTCAGTTTTGGGGCCTTCGATTGTGCATGCCCGAGTGCTCGTGGCAAAGACGCATCTTGGACTTGGACGAGCTCCACAACGAAGGCCACTTTGGCTGAGACAAGACACTAGCCCTGGTTGCAGCCAAATATTATTGGTCTAAGTTGGTGAGCGACGTAGGCAAGAATGTGGGACGTGCTATGTGTGCCAGCGTGCCAAGGGCACGCTGAGAAATGTGGCGCTCTACACGCCCTTACCCATACCCGAGGCACCGTGGCAAGATGTGTCCATGGACTTCATCATAAGCTTGCCACACACCCCGAGGCGAGTAGATTCAGTCTTGTGGTGGTCGACCGATTCTCTAAGATGGTGCATTTTGTAGCGTGTCTAACCTCCACGAATGCCAAAAATCTATACATCCAGGAGATTTCCCGGCTACACGGCATTCCGAGATCCATCACCTCGGATCGAGACCCCAAATTTTTAAGCCTCTTCTAGAAGAGCCTATGGGTAAAGATGGAAATCAACCTGAACTACAATAACGCCTATCATCCGGAAATGGACGGCCAAACCAAGTTTATCAATCGAAGCTTCAAAAATTTGTTGTTGTGCTTGGCAGGTGCTAAGCCAGGGCATTGGGATGTTGCACTACCTCATGTAGAGTTTGCCTACGATCGCTCCAAGAACAGGAGCACGGGGTTAAGCCTTTTTGAGGTTATTTATGGGCGAAACTCCGAGGGCGTGCTTGATCTAGTGCATGTCCCGCAAGTTGGGCAACTTGACCCAAAAGCGGACGAGATGGCCGAGCATCTTCAAGCCATACATGAGCAGGTGAAGCTGAAGTTTGACACGAGCAACAAAAAGTAAAAGGAGCAAGGAATTAGCTCGAAAAGGCAGGTACTCTTCGAAGTAGGCGACCAAGTGTGGGCGATGCTCAGGCGAGACAATGCCCCTTTGAGTGTGAGCCACAAGCTGAGCGACTGGAAGATAAGGCCATGCAAAGTGATCGAGAAGATCAACGATAATGCCTACCGATTATGCCTACTGAGCGGAACAAATACTTTGAACGTTTTCAACGTCAAGTGTTTGACCTCGTGCTACCCGAACTCGAGGTCAAGTTCTTTTCAACCCAGGGAGTCTGATGTAGGAGCATTCGAAGATGTCACACACACTAACGCGGACGAGGTGCAACTCTCGGACAACACACGGTAGGACTTGGCCCATCATGACACAAGGGATAAAATGAAGGTTAGGAAGTCGCCAAGGCATGGAAAATGCCTGATGCAGGCATAGCTCGCAAGCACGGCACATGCCTGACGCGAGTTTAGCGTGGCATGACTCATGTATGGCGTGACAGCGTGCAACACTAGGACTATTCGTCCATTATTACTTTTTGTTATGTTTTTCCTACTTTTTTGTGTTTAGATAAAATTATTTAGGGTTAGTAGTTGTCTAGGATTGTGCTTGTCGGAAAAAAAAAAGTATTCAAGACAATCACAATCCGAGTTGGTCGGCCTAATCTTGTCGGCCAAGAGTAGTCTCCTAGTAGGATTAGGGCTTCTAATAATTTTTGGTTTATTTGGTTATAAAAGTTTGGCCTTGTGAGCTTTATAGGACAACTTGGTTTTGAGTAAGAAAAAAGCTTACTTTCAAAATCTCTTCCAAGCAATAATCCGCACAACCACATGTCTTAGCACTATGCCTTTAGCACTACCTTTTTGCTAGCCCGACGTCACTTACCCTACTAGCTGTACTGATATTGGCGTTATCGATACTAAGTAGTAGTGGTACCAGTATTGATGATCATAACTGATAATGGTAATAATATGTATAAGATTTTAGATGTAGTGTTATCAATATTGGTAAATATCAATATTAATGTTATGGATATTATATATTGGTATTTAATAAAAAAATAAAAAATTTAAACTTAATTTTTTTTAAAAAAAATAAGTTTTATGTACGTTATGTCAGAAAAATAATAAAAACTATCTTTGTGGAATGGAGAAATGATATAGCGCAGGACAAAAAAGAGCAAGACAGTGCAAGACACCACAAAATGGATAATTATATCCCCATGTTAATTTTTGTATCAGTGTTTAACACGAGGGTATAATGATGAAAATAGCTCTATCTTGCACTGTCTTGCGCACATTTGTCCTGCCATATATCATTTTTCTGTGGAATGGGTATTTGCACTGGCACTGGTGAATCTAGGGGTCAAACTTACTCCAAATATTTTAAGCCTAATTTGTTTTTGCTAGACTAAAATTTTGGGCTGATATTGTGTGGAAATGATTGGTTTCGCCAAACAATTATTTTTTAATGAAAAAGAGAGAGATGTGAAATAAAAAATTATTATTTTATTTTTTACTGGGTAGAAACATTTGCAACATTTGAACAGCCTTAAATTATTAATAAATCTTCCCCGAATGTCAGCTTCTTATTGTAAATACACATAAATATATATAATGTGTATTGATTGTTACCGTTTCAGGATTTATATCTTTTGTAACTATCGATCCTGAACCTCTATATATAGAGGAGTTTAATGCAAATGAGGGATATGCTTTTGACAAGGATCTAATCTCTTCTCTTTTCTCTCTCGCAGATTCTTAAGATTACAACACGTTATCAGCACGAATTGCTCCCCTTCACGATTTGCTCTTTTCCAGGTTCTTCTTTTATCTACTGTAATATATTATTTGTTGTACATATGCAACATTACTATTTGCTTGAATATGCGTGTCTTCTCTAGCATGATCTATAAGTTTCATTTCAACACTACTAAATTGATACTCCTAGAAACAATTTAGAAATCATGATTAATATGAAGAGCAAAATAATTCAGAATCCTTGAGAAAATTATTGAGCGGGATAGAGGATTGGGTTTAAGGGTGTGTTCCTTCCCTGTATTCTTGATAAAAAAAAAAAAAATGGAACTTTGAATCATGTGAAAGATCGCGTGAGTGATGAAACTGGGGTGGTTTGAAGTTCAAGAGACTTGGTTCGAGAATGACAACCTTTTGCTTTGAATCCACCAACTTTGCGTGAAGTGATCTTTCTTTCTCCTCAAAACCCAACTGGAAGAATCAAGCTTTCGCTGCAGAGACCCCAGCAATAATTGCCGTTACATGAATCTATTTGAGATAGTCTATTTAGTTTCCGTTTTGAGCCAATAATTGCCGTTACATTGCATTTCTCATTTGATGTTTAAGGCTTATCCTATGAGGCTAGTAATAGTGGAATGACAGTTTATTTTTGGAAATTAAATGCTATCAACTAAACTTTATGGTCCGTTAATAGGATGTTGATTGCAAATTATTAAGTATTGACAATCAATTGAACACTAGTATTTTTTACATATGCTACTAATGGTGGTTTACATTTTTCCTGTACAAATAGCTATTTTACGGTAAGAAAAAAAAATGTAAGAAAAAAAAAACGTTAGGTATGAAACTGTTTAAATCATTAGATAATGAAATTTATCTATTATTTATTTATTTATACATGGAAAGACAACTTCAAGTATTAAAAAAATGAAAAAATGAAAATGTCATTATGCTGGTACCTTATTACAATAGTTTGTGTTTGCATTTGATGTTGTATTTTATTTAATCTTAAGTCGTTACAGAAATTTTGAAGGAAACTGGAATTAAAAGCACCTTAAGATTGTGATTCTTCCTGGCTTGTTTGAACACTTTTAAAGTGTGTATTATTCCTGTTGGCCAAAATTTGCCAAGTAGTTGCTGCCCATATGGGTTTTGCCAAAATTTGTTAATGTTTAAATTAAAATCATAATTCAAACATTATTAACATTTGTTAAGATCACAATAATCATAATTATTAGCATTTAGAATAAATATGAATTCTTATTTTCATAGTCCAACATTATGACTATTTCCCTAATAAATTATCATGATTATTTTGTTAATATTAAATGTTATAGCCTGATATTAATTTTTAGTCGATCTAACAAGTTGAATGATCTACCTCACATAGTATTGAATTGAAAAAAAAAATAGTATATGTGCTTGCATGATTTTACGTTTACGGAATAAATTATGCCCTAGTCAGTTTACGAAAAATCATAACAATATATGTGCACATATGCTTACTAGACTATTTTCATGTTATAGAAATGACACATCTAGCAAAATTGGATTTTAATGCATTAAACATTTCGGGAGCAAATTTTTTATCATGGGTTCTAGATGTTGAAATTCACCTAGAAGCCAAAAGTTTAGGTGAGACAATTAAAGCTGGAAATAAGGCAACACCACAAGATCGAGCTAAAGCGTTGATCTTCTTGAGGCATCATATTCATGATGAACTCAAAACAAAATATTTGACGGTCAAATATCCGTCAAAATTGTGGACCAATATACAAAAATGCTATGACCACCAAAAATCTGTGCTACTGCTAAAGGCTCGATATGATTGGACCCACTTGCGCCTCCAGGACTTCAAGTCTGTTAGTGAAGTATAACTCAACATTATTAAAAATAACATCTGTTCTGAAGTTATGTGGTGAAAATATCACTGATTCTGAAATGCTGGAGAAAACCTATTCCACATTCCATGCCTCTAATTTGGTTTTGCAACAACAATACCGAGGCGAAAATTTACTGAGTATTCAAAACTCATTTCATGCCTGTTGGTGGCAGAGCAAAATAATACATTGCTCCTAAAGAACCACCAAGATAGACCCACCGGG
>JAOWBN010248466.1:0-11717 GCA_028565015.1 Pinguicula moranensis | reverse complement strand
CTTTCATGGGTTGGACAAAGTTTGTCTCGGTCTCAATAGTATGGCCCTCTGGGGCCAGTTTTGGTGCTTTCATGGATTCTTGATATTCGGCAACAGCTCTTTTACTTGACCGACATATTCTGGACCAATGACCTTTCTTACCACAACGGTAACACTTGTCTTCATATTGCCAGGTGTGCTATGGCCCACCTGATGCCCTGGGGAGTACTTTATCAAAATTTTGTCTACTTCTCCTCCTATTTGAGTAACGCCCACAAAAATGCTGGCCTCTGCCTCTTTGAGCTTATCCTCGACGATTGTGCCGTTGGACATTTAAACCATTTGCTTCTGGAAATGGCTTAGACCCGGTGGGTCTGTCTTGGTGGTTTTTCAAGAGGAATGTATTATTTTGCTCGGCCACCACGAGACATAAAATGAGTTCTGAATACTTAGAAAAATTTCGCTCTCGGTACTGTTGTTGCAGGACCATGTTGGAGGCATGAAATGTTGCGTATGTTTTCTCCTGCATCTCAGAGTCTGTGATGTTTTCACCACATAATTTCAAAACATACGTTATTTTAAATAACACTGAGTTATACTCACTAACTGATTTAAAATCCTGGAGGCACAAGTGGGTCCAATCATAACGGGCCTTTGGCAAGAGCACAAATTTTTGGTGGCCATAGCATTTTTTGTAGATTTGCCATAGTTCTAACGGATCTTTGATCGTCAGATATTCGGTCTTGAGCTCATTCTGAATATGATGCCGCAAGAAGATCAATGTTTTGGCTCGATCTTGTGATGTTGCGATATTTGCAGTTTTGATTGTCTCACCTAAGCATTTTGCTTCTAGGTGGATCTCAGCATCCAAAACCCATGATAAAAGTTTTCTCCCGTAATGTCCAATGCATTAAAGTTCAATTTTGCTAGATGTGCCATTTTCTATCAGATAAAAATAATTTAACTACCATAACTATACATGATTTGCATCAAACATAGAAATGAATCATGAATCAAAAAGAAAAAAAACTTATGCTGATCGCTATTTACCAATGATAGAAAAACTAAATATTAATAAAGTACTAATAATCCATGTAATAACTAGGATCACAATTGTATATTCACATAACAAACATATTGAATATTCAAAGTCATCATAGTTTATTACCATTAAAATGCATTAATAATTCACAAACTTAAAATGCAATAAAATTAATTTTATTGCTAATAAAAAAAATCATAAAAACAAACTGATTTAATCACGTTCTAATTAAAAATTTGTTCTAATTTTAACACATAACTAATACATGAAACTGTAATATTAAAATAAATTCTTTCCTATTATTAACATAGACAATTATGAATAATCATTATAAATAATAAACGTGAAGTGCAACACATAAGTAAAACAATTTTTTATTATTATTATTTTTTTATTTTTTTAAGTAAAATTAAATAGCAGCCGACGGTACTGTAAGTAAGACAATTTTGTGTTTTCATGGTTTTTGTCTTGTGTAAAAAAAAATGTCACGTGGTGAGCACGTGAGAATTATTTGAAGATATCTCATTCTCATGAGATTGTATTCTCACGTTAACAAACATTTTGTTTTGTCAACAAGATGTGATGGTTACGTGTAATCGTGTCTACGTTCATGGTAGCACACGTCTGTTGCACAACAGACGTGTGAAAAAAAAATTATGAAGTAAAATAAAATATATTTCTGGAAAAATAAGGGATTCATGATTGGAGTCAGTCCCACAATTCAAGGAGAAGTTTTAGCACTTATCCAAAAGAAAATACAAATAACCGTTGCACCCAATGCAAGCAAGATTTTTTTTTAATTTTGGAACTGCTGCATCCAACGCCACAATTCAAGCAACAAATCGAAATAAATTCACGAAACAAAGTCGAGAAATCAAGAACCAGAATCATTCTGAACATACTGTTGAAGAACTTGGTCATATTGAATGCATAAATATAAGATTACCGAATGATATTAATCAAAAAAAGGAAACAACAACTTTGTTGAAGAATTGAAACACATAAATTTGAACAGACTCTCGTAGTTAAAGAAAAAGTCAATAACTAGCCAGATCTTAAATATCCATGTCTTTTCTAGCACATCTACAGTAAATAAAGAAGAACGTAGAGATGTTTTACGGTAGATAAAGAAAACCTGAAGAGATCTGGAGAAAGCAACTCGTGCTGATAACGTGTTATAAACTAAGAAATCTGCAGAAAAGTAAACCAGAGAGTATTAGAATGATCGTGAAAGACGTATCCTTTATTCTCTGTAGTGCCTCTTTATATAGAGGTAAGAAGCAGTTACAAAAGTTTTTCTTAATTACAAAACTGTCTCAATCAATATATATATATATATAACATTTCATATAATTATCACTCATTTTTTCATACAATTTCTCAAGTTTAACTACACAACAAAAAATATATTATAATTTTGATTTCTTTTATGTAGGGTTGGACCAACGGTAAATGATAACGTACCGTTAATGTATCATTTTTTTACGATTACACATTATTGTTACTATTACCATACTATAATACCAAAAAACTATATTGTTTCAGTTTTTCGGTATACCGTTATCGCCATTTTTTATTTTATTTTTTAAAAAAATTGTAATTTTTTTAGTATTTTTCAATTTTTTGTACGGTAAACATATATGTAAAGTTTTTTTTATTAGCTCAAGAATCATTAAAAAAAATAGCAATATAGCGTCTTTTATTTTGGTTATAATTATTAATCAACAACATCAAATTTATGGCATATTGGAATATAATGTAAACACAAGGCCACGATTGTATTACCTGCCGGTAAAGGTTAAAAAGTGTAGGAAAAGTCTTATTTTGTCAAGATCATCAGAAGTACTAAGAATAATGACAGAAAGACTCTCCTTCACCGGTAGAAAAATTGTAGAGGGCTGTTACAGTATCAACCCTTCCTTGAACGCTTCCAGACTGCACAAAAGGATTTCAATAGCTGATTAAGATTTTTTATAAAAAAAGGTATTAAATGGGAAAGAAATCGCGAAAACATTGAAAAATGATATTAAAAACTTTTAAAAAAAAGGTAACAGTAAATGATATTTTTGGTAATTATGAATAAAAACTATTGCCGTATCATTTTTGTACGGTAATAGAAATCTTAGGCCGAACGTGTCGCAACACCCTTTTTTGCTCTATTTTAATGGCCTGAGCCTGGGTTGCCCCATCATAGGGCCAGGTCCGGGATGGACTTGGCCCTCAATTAAACTAATTTTCAACAAATTGCATTCACCAAGGTGACGTTCAAACGACGGCTCCTGTTGATGCAATTATGGTGCTTTTTGCCTTTCTGCTCAGGGGTTGGTTTCAAGACTAACGGCTTTCCAATTTTGTACTTTAATTAATAACTAATCCTTTCATTAGGGTGGAAATGGTTGAAAACCAAGTCCAAGGAGGATACATTTCCATATGGAATCTCTGAGTGGATGTTGGACCTGTATACTTGTATTAGAAGTTGTAAGTAGGCGAACTATTTTGTAATCTTGTTAGTAGTAATAAAATTTTGCTTAACCAAAAAAAAACAAAAAACTAATCCTTTCATTATCAGATACTTCTCTTCAGGCGACAGGGGATTTGCTTAACAATCGCGCTACTCTACTTTAGCGGACATAACAAAACAGACATGCTCGATCTCCTGTTAGAAAATCAGACCGTGATGGAGAAGTGTTGACATGGACATCTTTTTTATTGAAGTACCATCAAAAGCTCAAGCCAATTGTATGAGACCATACAATGCTCTATTAACTTGTTCACTCTTTCATACTATTTCTTTCAACGAACATGCAGCTTAACAAAAAAGTAATAAAAGTATTTAAAAAAATCAGTTGTAGAACACATGAAGCCTATTTATAGCTTAAAGCTTGAGAAATAAGTTGTATGGTTTATCAAATATGTTAGCATAGGCCAAGCCAGGAATTTAGGAAAAGAGACATTTTTTTGGTTTAAACAAAGTGGGTCGGGTTGGGTTGAATTTGGTTCAGTTGGTATGCACATTCAGATATTGCGACAGAAACTGTAAGAGTCAAAACAAACTGAATCAACCAATACAAAATGTATGATTAATATTTTTGTTTTTTTAGATAATATTTTTTTTATAAAAATGATATTTCAACTAGGGGTGGCCAAACGGGTAATCGGTTCGGGTATTGGTCATACACGGACTTGCCCCGAAAATAGTTGGGATAAAAAAATTGGTCATACTCCCGTCCCAAAAATCCGAAATCCCACAATTTTTGGGAATTCTCGCATATTCAAAGTCTTATCCCTAAAAATGGGAATTTGGTCCGGGTAATAACCATATCCGGACCCATCCCAAAAATAAACAGGACCAGAACTTTGGTTTGGTTCCCGTCCCAAATTTTTGCAATTTTCGAAAATTCGGGTAACGGGACGGGACGGGTTTCAGGTTTTTGGGAAAACCCATAACCGTTTAGCCACCCCTAATTTCAACAATATTTTTATTAAGATATTTTAGACATAATTATAATGGTCGTTGTTTCTAACAGATAATTAAAAAAATGTCCCTTGATATTAGAACTCCAACAATCCAGCAAAATATTAAACTATTAAAAATAATTATACTAAATAACTGTAAGACAAATATTAAAAAACTATTCATTACAAATATGAATAAAGTCTAATAAAGTTGATAAAACTCGTTTCTTCATTTTGTGGTTAGTCTGTTTCTATTTGTATGCAACCACCAAGGTTTGAATCCAACCCAATTCAAAATTTTGATTTTGATATCTAAAAAATGAACTGAAACTTCAGCTTTAGAATTCGAACCCTAGACAATAAATTCAAAAATTGGACATTCTACCAGTTGAGCCAAGCAGACTATGTACAATATAAATATAATTATAATATTTTGAGGGACCAAATTAGAAAAAAAAAAATTACATATAATTTTTTTTTTTTTAAATACTAGGGGACCATGTCCCTCTTGGTCCCCCTCGCTCTGCCTCTATATATTAGGACAAGTATCCCTCACGGATTACAAACACAAGTTTATACCTACATATAAATAAATATAGTGCTGCATTCTAACATCTTGGTACTCAGAAAAACCGTATAACTGTTGATATAGAATTAGGTGTTGCCAATGATCCAAAAAATAGAAAATAAATAAAAACATAAATCAGGTTGAGTGGAAAACGGACAGTATGGGGACCTCGAAAGATAGAAAGCAAGCAAGTTAAAGAAGAAGATGAAAGAAAGAAATGTATGTTAGGTCTTCTCTGAGTCTTCCTTTTTGGGATGAAATTTTCTTCACTCACAAGGTAATCATCATATGCCTATGACAAATTGCTGCACATTTTGCTTCCACTTCACATAATCTCTAATCATGTTCATGTATATATCTCCATACTCAAAGTCCCCATCAACCCAACTTGGAACAACAACAAACCAACAAAAACCCTAGAAACATTCTTCCCCACTTGGATTTCGATCAAAATATGAGGAAGCCTGATGAGGTGACAATGGTGAAGGAAAAAGTCAGTAGTAGTAATACTACAAATAGCGCCAAGGTGAAGCTGCGGAAGGGATTGTGGTCGCCGGAGGAAGATGAGAAGTTGATGAACTACATGTTGAGTAATGGACAAGGTTGCTGGAGTGATATTGCGAGGAATGCAGGGCTGATGAGGTGCGGGAAGAGCTGCCGTCTGCGGTGGATCAATTACCTACGACCAGATCTTAAACGAGGAGCGTTTTCGAACCATGAGGAAGAGATCATCATACAGTTGCATTCAATTCTGGGAAACAGGTTTGATCTAGCTGCCCCTTCCTTTCCAGATCGGATCCAGAAGTGGGGGCGGCCCCGCGGGGGCAACTCCCACCCCCACTCCCCACCCATCCATTATTTTAGTGTAAATGTTTTTGATAATATATATATATATACATATATTATAAACACTAACCTTTTGAACTACTGTTACCGGAGACAGCCGGAACGACGGTGGAGGTGAAAGGGGCGGCTGAGGCTGAAAAATTCGAAATCTCTCCTAACTCTGACAGGTCGCAATTAATTGAGGAGCCTGAGGTCAGTCAACTCTGTGAAGCTGACAAGCTTGCGTGTCTGAAACATGATATCTTGGAGAGTGGAGTGGATAAAAATTCAGAGCTTTCCCCAAACAAGAATAGTACTATGCTTACAGAGCAACCTATGATTAGTCATCTACAGAAGGAAGAAAATCTTGTTCGGGATATTGTGCATTTTGAAGGAGAAGGAAAAAGCGATAATTTCAACCCAGCCCCTCAAGGAAAGTTCATGACTTTATTAGCCCAACAGCATTTAAAAGTGGGCCTACGACCCAATTTTAGCAACACAAGAGGGTTACCGGGTCTCGAATTAAATTCAGCTCAACGACCGTCAATACTCGAGGAGAATATTGAGCAAGGAATGGAAACCCCGACAACTGATAATCTCTCACAGACTTCAGACCCTTTTGGAATTATGCCACTATTGATGTTATCGCCTGAATCTCTGGCGATGAGAAAACATGAACACTATATATCCGGTGAATATATGCCAAATTCTGCTCAGAAGTTGCAAGAGCATACTCGTCGTATACAGGACTCACCGCAAAAAACTGGAACAGGTGCTGCAATTACAGAGGCAGTTGACAGTGGAGCATTAACCTCTGAGGAAGTGATAAATTTAGCGATTGAGCTGGGCGTTTCTCCAAACTCAAAAAGATCAGAGCTTGCTTGTCAATTGGATCGTCTAAATGAGAGAGATACAATTCAGTATAATCAGAAGAAAAAGTTGGACTCCGGAAGGAAACGTTCCACCAGTTAATGCGAATTATTTGTTATAACGTCCGGGGACTTAATATGCCTCGGAAAAGAGGGGAAGTGAAAAGTCTGGTCAAGGAATGGAATGTTGATATGATCTTGATACAGGAAACAAAACTCTCGCGAATTACCAGATGGAAGTGTTGCTCTATGTGGCCAAATGATGACTTTGAATGGAGGCATTGTGATTCTAATGGTAGCTCTGGGGGTATTTTGTGTATGTGGAAGCGTGGAAGCTTCCAAATTGATAATTCATGGACTGAACAGGGGTTGTTGGGCCTTGAGGGACGGTGGGGAAATGAAGAAATACCGGTGAAACTGCTCAATATTTACTCTGCTGGGCAATTGAGTGCAAAAAGAAGATTATGGTCTAAGATTAAGGCTCTTGTTGATGGAGATACTACAGTTGGATGGTGCATAGCAGGTGATTTTAATGCTATACGGAATCTGGACGAACGACGCAGTGATGTTACTTCATCTAGAGCAGAGATGATTGAATTTGATCAGTTCATTACAGATGCAAACTTGATGGATCTCCCTATGCAAAAATACCGTTATACCTGCATTTCACGTGGAGGGCTATGTTGTAGCAGGATAGATCGATTCTTGTTATCACCCCGCTGGATGCAAAATTGGCCTGAGCTGCTGCAAATTGGTCTAGACAGGGGGGAATCTGACCATAGACCGTTATTACTAAAACTAGAGACTGCAAACTGGGGACCGAAAGTCTTTTGCACATTAAACTGTTGGTCTGCAGAAGCTGGTTTCGGGGAGATGGTGAAGCAAGAATGGTCTGCATTAGTAGTTATGGGATATGGGAGCTATGTACTCCAGGAGAAGCTAAGGTTACTGCGTGTGAAACTGAATGACTGGAACAAAACTAAGTTTGGTTCAATAGAGGGGCAACTAGAAACATTGAAAGAGCAGCTGCGAGCTCTAGATGTCAATGCAGAGAGCAGAACTCCTAATGAAACAGCAATAAGAAGGAGAAGGGAAGTATGGATGCAATGGCAGAAAGCTAAACAGAACCAGGTATCACTTTCACTACAAAAGTCAAGAATGAAGTGGATTAGAGATGGGGATGGTAACAACAGATTTTTTCACTCAAAAGTAATCAACAACCGTAAGAGAAATCATATAAGTGGACTATATCTGGATGGAGTATGGACTGACGGGGTACAGGAAGTGAAGACTGGTGTGACTAAATTTTTCACGGACCATTACGCAGCAGAGGAGTGGATTAGACCTTCACTAGACCTTCCTCCAAAAGTTTGCTTATCAGAGGCAGATAATGAATTCTTGACTGCAGAGTTCACCGACGATGAGATTGAAGCTACTGTGTTCAGCTGTGCAGCTAATAAAAGTCCAGGTCCCGACGGTATAAATTTCTTCTTCATCCACAAACACTGGTTAACATTGAAGCCAGAGTTTATTGCTTTCATCAAAGAGTTTCATCAAAACAGTAAACTCTCAAAAGGTATGAATGCAACTTTCATCACCTTGGCTCCGAAGCAGTCTAACCCTACTCACCTGGATCACTTCAGACCGATATCGCTAGTTGGGTGTGGATATAAAGTGCTATCCAAACTTTTAGCTAATAGATTAAAGAAAGTGTTGCCGCAGATCATAGCAAAGAACCAAACAGCTTTTCTACAGGGGCGACAGATACTAGATGGAGTATTGGTAGCAAATGAAGTAATACACTCCGCCAAAAAATCAAAGAAGAAGGCGGTGATATTGAAAGTAGACTTTGCAAAAGCTTTCGATTCGGTGGACTGGAAATTTTTGATGGATATGTTGAGAAAGTTGGGATTTTGCCAAAGGTGGATTAAATGGATGATAGAATGTATCACTACTCCAACTGGGGCTGTAATTATAAATGGGAGCAGTGCTGGACAATTTAGAATGAAGAAGGGGCTGCGCCAAGGAGATCCATTATCTCCATTTCTCTTTTTGGTGGTAGTGGAAGGTCTCAACATGCTGATAAACAGGGCTGTAGAGTTGGGAAAGTGGACAGGTATTAAGGTGGGAAAAATGAGGATTTCTCATCTTCAATACGCTGACGACACCATCCTATTTGCAGAGGGGAACGAGAAAAGTATACGGTTGGTAAAAGGAGTCTTGAGAGTGTTTGAGTTGATTTCTGGTCTTTCAATCAACTTTGCTAAAAGTAGATTGTTTGGAATGAATCTCAATACAAACTGTGTAGGCAGATGTGCACGGTTATTGCAGTGTAAGCATGCTGAGTTGCCCTTCACTTACCTGGGATTACCGGTTGGAGACAACCCACAGCGCATAAAGATGTGGGATAAGATGCTGGAAAAGATCAAGAACAGAATTCATCACTGGAACAATAAATTCCTTTCTATGTCAGGGAAAGTTACATTGTTAAAATCTGTTTTGACAAGCTTACCAATATATTACTTCTCTTTATTCAAAGCTCCAGAACAGGTATACAAGTCAGTGCAGTCCTTGATGAGCAAATTTTTGTGGAAGCAAAACTCCACCTCTTCTCGCCCTATTCACTGGATCTCTTGGGCAGATTTATGTGGAAGAATTAATGAAGGGGGACTGGGATTCCGAGATGTTAAACTCATGAATAAGGCCCTATTATGTAGATGGCTCTGGAGACTGAGAACAGAAGAGGGCAGTCTATGGAGTGATGTGATCCGCAGCAAATACTACAAAAACAGAGATGAGCTAAGTGACTGGAAGTTAGTATCTTTGCCAGATGCAGTATCAGTATATTGGAAAGACATTTGGCAGTGTTCTAAAGAGGATTGGTATAATAAAAGAGTCAAAATATCAGTGGCAAAAGGATGCAGGTCTATGTTCTGGAAATATAGTTGGAATGGAGAAGGTATTCTAGCCCTGCAGTACCATCAGTTATACAAACTCAGCCTACAGAAAAACAATACGATAGCAGAGATAATGAGCAGTGACCATGTGGGCGTCAAATGGAATCTCAGATTTAGACGTGGGCTGAGACATCATGAAGCAATGCTACTTGAAGAAATGTTATCATCTTTACCAACAATGGACAGATCGGTGCAGGAAGAGGATAAATGGCAATGGCTAGGAAATCAAACTGGGGAATACTCAGTTTCTTCTGCCTACTCAGTGCTACTTCAGAACTTAAGACCTTCAGACCACCACAGAAATGAGCTAGCTCAGGTGTGGAGTAAGCTACCTCCAAGGAAAGTCCAGATGTTCTCATGGAAGCTATTGCAAGACAAGGTTCAAACGATAGATAATCTGTTAAAAAGGGGAGTGAAAGTGCCAAGGGATAGACAGTTCTGCGTAAAATGTGGGCTGCAACTAGAATCAGCTGCTCATTTATTCTTTGAATGTCCTCAGGCCAAGAGATTATGGAAAGAAATATATGATTGGTTTGGCTTGGGAGTACAAAGCTATGCAAATATGCAAGATCACTTCCGCATTCACATGAGTTTACTGCAAGGTAAACAGGGGGAAGTTATTTGGAAATCGGTTTGGCAAGCTGTGATATGGACAATCTGGAAGGACCGTAATGCTATACGCTTCGATCTGGAGACAAGTACAATGCAAGAAGTGGAGGAGATAAAGTTGTCTGTTTGGTATTGGATAACAGCAGCAAACATGAATCTCAGAGGTACTGGTATTGCAGATTGGCTGAGGGTTCCTCAATATTGCTGTTCGATATTATTTAGATGTAACTTGTGATCAATTGTAGCCTGAGACAGAGGAAATGTTGATTTCTCTGATCCTGTTTTTGTAGAAGATGTCATGATGTACAGAATTTGGCAGCTATTTGGCTGTGATGAATAAAACATTTTACCTACCAAAAAAAAAAAGTATTTTGAAAACTCTATTTTTGTTTATGCATTTTTTTTCAATCAAAATTCTCTTATTTTGAAGTAGATAGGAGATTACGGGGATGTGGGAACATTTGCAAGTTCTACAGAAAAAAAAAATCTTTTGATTTTTAATTGTAAAAAAACCCATTTGGAGTGTGTGATTTTATTGTTTGATATTTGACTTCTAACTTTTGGTAGAGAAAAAAAAATCAGAAGCATCTTTGGGGTAACTTTTAGAGTATTTTTTGGCGATAACAATTTTATAATTATTTAGAACTGTAAATTCCAGACATTCTTATCCTTATAAACAATTCAAACATTCATAATTTGAAGATATTTCTATCATTTGTCAATTATAGGTTAAGAAAAATAGCTTTAGAAATAATAATATGCAAACGGTATATTTGTAACTTTTGATGATGTAACTTATAAAATATATTTTGCAAATACTTTTCAGTTTGTTCGTAAAAGTTCTTTTTTTTAAAAGATATTTTGAAAAGCTATTTATGCATAAGCACAAAAACTTGTAAATATTTTTTACTTTTTTTTACTTTTACTTTTAATGACAATTTTATAAATAAATAAAAATTATCTTAAAAAATTTAATTATAAAAATTATCTTAAAAAATTTAATTATAAAAATTATCTTAAAAATTTAACTGCAAATTCTATTTCTATAACTTATTTATTTTTATAATTTTTTCAAATTATAAAATTAAAAGGGGAATAAAAAAAATTATGAATACAAAATAAATACTAAATACATGTGTCGCAAGTCGCAACCCTAATGGCCACAATTCGGAAAGGCCTAAGTGGGTGTTTACAAACCCAGTAGAAAAGCACCTTTTGACTTTTGGCGGTGGAAAAGCCAGTTTGGACTGTTTGCAAAATTTTCGTTTGGCGATTGACTTCTGGCTTTTGGCGGTGGAGAAGTAAAAAAAAGCCCAAAAGTCAGAAGCATCTCTAGAGTAGCTTTTGGAGTGCTTTTGGCGGTGACAATTTTGTAATTATTTAGAAGTTTAAATTTTGGAAAAGCATTTTTG
>JAOWBN010248455.1:0-11718 GCA_028565015.1 Pinguicula moranensis | reverse complement strand
TATTTGCGCAAAATACTCCCGCTTTTAAAAATAATAAGAAGTAGTAGAAGAAGTAGTAGAAGAATGCTTGCGCAAAACAGGGCCTTCATGTTATTACTTTTTACCCAACATGAGAAAGTCCTATAGATTTTTGTAGTTTGTAGAACAAGCTAGAGTTATAATTTTGTCCCTTCAAGTAAAAATCATTTTTATAATAATCTTAACTGCATCTAATGTTTCACGTACTGGTAGAGGTTTATCTTGATGCTGATACAATTAAAAATAAATAAAATTATTATTTTTTTAATAACAAGGTAATAGAAAAAAAAACAATAAACATCCAACGTTGTAGTCTAGCGGAAACCCAGGTTCGCATCACTACAAATGTAGTTTAATTTTGAATTTTAAGTGATAGCGGTGGTGGCGGATTTCAGCTACCACCTCCGCTACTGTCACCGCTATTCAAGCGGTGGCCGACAATTCGCCCGCTACCGCCATCGTTCACCTCTGGCAGCAGTGGTAACGGTTGCGGACACGGTGGTGGCACCACCACCGTGTTCGGTATACATCCTTAGATCTGACACTTTTGGTGGAGGAGGTAAAGTCGGTTTATTCCTGACCAAGATCTCCTCCTTCATTTGTGTCTGCTTCTCGAAGGCATTGACATAGGATAGCTTACCTTAAGGTTCAACCATGATTGAATATTTTTGTCTTTTTCTATGTATTGTGCAAACGGGGTGGTTGAATCAAATAAACCTGGCTATTGTAAACCACTTGTAACAAACCTGCGATGATAGGTTGATTAATCAATAAGAAAAGAAAGAAATCTCAAAAGAAAGTAAAGGGAGATAGAAGAGTAGTTAGAGAGCTAAGCAAGAACGGAAAAACTTGGGAAGGAATTCATATATTTATTCTAAAACGATACTCCACAAATGGGAGTTTCTAGCATTTAGAGTTGTTCTTCAAACTTGACTAATAAGAGGTCCTTCACACTTAACTTCACTGTCGGATCATATTGAGAACTATGTTATCCCTGTTGGTGTTTTATTTTAGTTTCAAATAGTCTAGGGATCTAATTGTTATATCTGGTATTTGTACTCTATTTAAGCCGGAGGGCTAATATTCAATAAACAACTTTTCCCAATTTACAATTTAGTATCAGAGCCACTTTTTGAAACCCTAGTCAGCCACTGTCTCCAGCCACCAAAAACCATTGTTCAGCTGTTAGAAAACCTTAAGCCCACCATCACCCGCAATCCCAGCGCGCACACAGCGTGCCTGCAGTCCCGTGTGCCCCGCGCACGCATCTGCGCAGTGCAACTGTGTAGGACTTGCAGCCCCACGGCTCACCCGTGCATCCTGCTATGCCCCGTGGAACCACCATCCCTTTTCCTCTTTGCGGAGCAGTGCAATTCTTCTCCCGTGTGGTGCCATGAAGCCGCGATGATATGAACTTAACCAATTTGTGACTAAACTCAATATCAATGATTCATGGTTCAAAAGAAAATGATCGAAAACTTTATAAACTTGTCGAGTACTTGACCTGCCACCTATATAGAAGTGGAAACCAAGCCTATGTGTTATGAAGAAAGAAATTTGACACGCAAAGAACCCTATTGAAAACTTGTTCCAATCAAACTCAATGAGATAAAAATTTGTAAGTCTGATGCCACTTTTTCTCAAACAAGAAGGATATAAGTCGAAAATAGTTTCATAAAAGTTGAAGGAAAATTATATCTTACCAATTATAAACTAAACAAAACTACTTCAAATGGTTTGATGCTTGCCTATTTATAGGCACAAGGTTCATGGATTCAACTAGATTAGGTACATGTATGTATTAAATGCAATCTGTGACCAATCCTTTGGAATACTAGATGTGGCCATTGTACTCCACTTCTTATCTTGGATTTGGACAAACCTAAAGGCCTTCAAACTCTCTTTCCTTTATGATCTTGGACTCCCATTTAATCCTTTGAATGCAAGTTGGATCAAGACATTCGTGCGCATGTGCATGGCCGAATTGCTCTTATCTCACGTTGGATTTGCATGGACATCATGCATGACTTCTATTTCTTCTGTTGTTTCAATCATGTGCACAAGATGGACTCAGGTGCCTTGGGTTGTTGGGTCGTGCCCTTCATGGTGGGCTAAGGCCCACAAGTCTTCTATTAATCCCATGAGGCTATCCTTAAATTGCATAGCTCGTGAATGAGTGATTGGGACACTCGACCAATGCAATGGATCTCATTTTGCCTCAAACTCTTGTGATGTATTCTCCATGCTCGCCTCTTGAGGAACTCCTGTGCTTGCCTTGGCTACTTTAGATGTATCATGGATCGCATCACGCGACTTGTTTCCCTCGTGCAACACCGTGGAATTCTTGGAAATTCTTTTCCCATTATTGTTTAAGAATTCTTGGCAATTCTTGGAGCCAAGAGCACGTGTGTGAAAAATGCTTGAAATTTTTTCTTCTTGTAGGATTTGAAAGCTCATAAAAGACTTCCAGAATCCACGAACGAGTAGAAACTCAACGTTGTGAGTGAGAAATCAGGAAGAGAAAAAATATTATATAGAGAGAAAAAACTGAGAAAAGAAAAAGGGAAAAGAACAAAAAAGGAGGAAAATGAACCGGAAATCCAAGGTAATGACCTGTTTGTGTGTATTGTTGAGTGATACTTGTTGTGTTGGAGATTTGATGTCCGCCAAAACTTGGATATCTAATTAGGCATGTGTGTTGAAGTTGTTGATGTTTGGAGAGTGTTGAGGTTGATTGTGGAATTGTGGAGTGGTTGTTGATTGTTGGACTTGTTGATTGATATTTAGATATTATTGTGGTGATAATTTTTTTGTGTTTTTTTGTTTATTGGAGTTGGATTGTACTTTGGTGGTGTGTTGTCAAGTGTGGATGTGATGAGGAGTGGATGCTGGAGCTGGTGTTCGGAGGATCTTTAAGTTGTTGATAGTGGAGTCATTGTGTGTGAGAGGTGACAAGAACGTATGAGATAAGGGATTAAAGGTTTTGAGTAAGCTTAATCTCGGGGGTTGGAAGGTCCTAAGCAGGTTTATGCATTGAGAGAATGCCTCGACAAAGACCATAATCCCAATGTTGTACGAAGGGAAACTCGTAGCTGCTTCCATTGTGGAGAGATAAGCTACTTGATGAAGTCATGCCCGGAGTTATCGTGGGAGAGAGATTTGAGTTGAAGATGATCGTTTGGAGATAGGGGTTGTGGTCATGGAGGAAGGAGAGTTGGTATTAGAGGTGGTAGACGAAGAGGCTATCGCACCACTTAGATGGCGGATGAGAAGGATCGAATATTTCTTGAGGTTATTGAGAAAAGTTGAAGACAGCAGGGTGGGAGATGAGACTCAAGCCATTGACTCCTTTTCCACTCTTGGATTTTCAGACTTGATCATTAATTCTGGAGCTTATGCACAAATGATAGGTGCTTCAAGGGAGTTCAGTTCTTATGCACCCCTAGCAGTTCCGTTGAGTGTTAAGACAGCCGACGATACAGATCAGCCAGTGGTTGGTAAGGGTACAATGCATTATACCAACACTTTGACTTTGTCCAAAGTCTTACATGCTCTTTACTTTCCTATAAATTTTCTTTCTATTAACGTCATTGTTCACCAATTAAACCATACTATTTTATTTGATATCCCCAGGTGATCTTCCGGGAGAAGAGAATGGGTAGGATTCTTGAGACTGGGACATGACGTGATGGCTTGTGGTACATGGATAGAAAGGGAATGGACGCAACTATTTCATCTTTCGTTGAGACATCTGGAGACAGCGGGAGTGCGAAGAAGGATGTGTTACTTCATCATAAGTGGTTGGGTCACCCTTCCTTTTCAACCTTGAGTCATTTATATCCCCGCCTGTTTGACAAGGTTGATAAAGATAGACTTTTGTGTGATGATTGTGAGTTGGGTAAGCATACCATGAGCTCGTATGTCAGCACGGGTAGTAGGAGCTCTTGTGCCTTTAAGTTGGTGTATTCTGCTGTATGGGGCCTCTGTCCCACAACAACAGTCAATAGATTTAGATACTTTGTGACTTTCATTGACTTTACTCTCAGAACTTGCTTTATCTGATGAAGACTAAGGGTGAGGTACATACATGTTTTATAGATTTTCACAAAAGCGCTCAAACACAGTATGGGGCAGCAGTGAAGGCATTGAGGTCTGATAATGGGACAAAGTACACTAGAGCATTTGCAGAGTATCTGTCATCGCAGGGAATCCAAGACCAAACCACATGCTCATACAAACTAGAGCAGAATGGAATGATAGATAGAAAAAATTGTCATCTTCTAAAGGTTGCTCGAAGTATAATGATTGTCATAAATGTCACAAAGTACCTATGTGGATAAATAGTTATGGCAACCACTTTTCTGATCAACATGATGATTGCCATCTTCTAGAGGTTGCTGGAGTGGAGGTCCCCTTTTTAGGTTTGGAAAGGCTAAAAGGGAGACATTCTTCCTTTGAGATTCTTCATTTGTGTGTGCTTTGTACATAACAACAGACCAGGGGTAGGAAAGTTGGATCTGAAGGCTATGAAGTGTGCATTTATGGCGTACTCTACTTCTCAGAAGAATCTAGTTAAGAGAAGACTGTTTGTGAGCATGAATGTCATGTTATAGGACCATGAGTCGTACTTCTCCCATGGAGTATCCTCATTCTTTAATGACTCGCCAGATTCAAGAGGTATACGACGAGTGGGAAAGAGTAGTAATGATAAGTGGAGCCGGTGATAGTACGAGTTGGAGACATTTTCTGCCTTGCTCAGTTAGTGATCCGATAATAGAGGAGACTCGGGAGGATTTGATTCATGACAGAGAGATTCAGGGTCAGTGGGAGACACAATTAGTATACATGAGACATCATCTGCACGCTTGATAACAAAGGAAAGAGGAAAACAGAGAGTTGCCCGAGTCGCTTGCGCCTGTCCCATGCCTAGTGTCCTTGCATGTTTTGACTCTATGGGTACCTTCATCTTCATCAGTCCCTTCAGGTGATGTTACACCTTCCCTTGATACTATTCTTCCCATCCCCTAGTCAGTTAGGAGGACCACTCGCAACAATGCATGATTTCTATCTAACATATATGAATTTTCCCAAATATCGCTCATCCTCATGATATTACCCATTCTGTTTTCTACTCACATGTTTGAGGAAGTGTACATGGAGATTACCCCAGGATTTCGTACCATTTAGACAACTGGCCATGTTTGTAAACTCAAAAAACCACTCTATGGTTTGAAACAATATCCCCGAGCTTGGTTTGACAGGTTCATGATGGCTATGGTTGGTATGGGCTATCAACAGATCAATGCTGATCATACCGTGTTCTTCAGGAAAGTTGGAAATCATACCACGATGCTCGCAGTGTATGTGGATGGTATGATCATTACTGGTAATGATGAGAGTGAGATTGCAAAACTGAATGTGAGACTTAGCAAGGGGTTTGAAGTGAAAATTTTGGAGCAGCTAAAGTACTTCCTGGGGATTGAGGTAGCCCATGGGCCGAAGGAGAGAAAGGATGTTTTAAACCTACTCCAAGAGATAGGTATGTAGGGATGCAAGCCCGGCAAGATGTCGATTGACTAGAGATTGCAGCTGAGAGGACCAAGGGCCCTAGTTGAAATTGTGGTGCGATAATAAGTCAGCCATCAACATTGCCAATAATCCAGTGCAACATGATAGAACCAAACATGTGGAGATTAACAGGTTCTTCATCAAAGAAAAGTTGAATAGTGGGCTATTGGAGCTAAGTCACATAGCTACCAAGGAGCAACTTGTTGGTGCACTAGCCAAAGGCCTTAGTTCCCTAGACCTATAAATATTTTGTTCCAAAATGAGCCTAGTGTATATCTTTCGCTAATCTTAAGGGGGAGTGTTGATATTTTATTATAGTTTCATATATTCTAGGGACCTAATTGATATATTTGGTATTTGTACTCTATTTAAGCCTGACGGTTAATATTCAATAAACAAGTTTTCTCAATTTATAATTGGGAGGTTCATCAAGAATAGACTTTTGATTAGCACTCCTCTACAACATTTCAGCAATGGAAGTAACGTATTGCATCTTCTATTAGAACAACACCATCGATCGAATGTTCAGAAGGATTAATCCGGCTGAGTTGAACCTCAACAGTCAACACTCTTATTCACATGGTTCTGCAACTTATATGGGGATTTGCTTAGTTGAATCTGTATCGTTATCATTTTTTGCTTAACCAGACCCAAATGCACCTCCAGATCTAGGGTTTCTGGTGGAGGAGGTCACATCGTCTTCTTCGCGTACAAGATCTTCTCCTCCTAGGCATTGACATAGGCTCAACTATGATTGGATGGTAGAATCGAATCAACCTTGCTCATGTATACAACTCGAGAGCTAAACAAGAACAAAGTGACTTGGGAAAGAATTCATTCATATATTTCATTCTCAAAAGATATTCCACAAATAGTAGTTTACACCACTTATAATCGTCATTCACACTTACTAATACATAATTAAAAACAGACTTGGAGTACTTCATTTAACTAATTAAAGACAAAATAAAGATAAGCATTTCCACGTGTTGATGGTCCATGGAAGCGTTGTCACTCTGACCCTTTTACATAGTCAACATCCGCATTAACCACGAGGAGATTGTCCACTATCTTTTTATTAATTTTTCATATTAATGAACTCCACTAGTTTCAACAAATTAATTGGTACTAAAATGGGATCGGCCTTGCTTACCTTGACGTACACATCTCTTATTTTGAGCACCAAAATCCAATTCATCATCTTGTATTGTATTTTGTATATGTATACCTCCCGCTAACCTAAGGATTCGGCGGCACGAACTTCAACTTATTTAAGATCTGAAGAGTTATTCAATAACCCAAACTCCACTTTTATAATGAAATCATGGCACCTTTTTTCCTAGATACATGTTATTCAATTCAAAATTATTTGGGAAACATTAAACATAATATGAGCGCACATGCATTATTAATCCGGCAATAATTGGACTTCTGGATTGCCTTTGTTTCGTAGGTGGAGTGGAGAGTGGAGAGAGACATGTGACGTACACCATGATATGAAAAATCATTGATTGCTTGTGAAGAATAGGGTTCTTTGTTTGGCCCTGAGATTAGGGGGGTTGTTCTCTATTATAAACCTCTTTTCTCCTCTCCCTCTATTTGGACAATAATGGAGCACCAAACCAATCCAACTGTATCAAGAAATAGATTGCAAGCCCACGATTGTGATTTGGCAATGAACAGACCCTCAATCTATGCAATCACTGAATCGGGATTATTCAATATGTTTATGCCAAATTCATTCAGATCTCATTCTCAAGTGGTGTAAAGAGTAATGTATAAAGTTCGAAGAGGAAGTCAGAGGATTAACTGGAAATGAAACCTTTATTGTTTGTGACTTGTGTTGTGTGTTTGGAGGAAATTGACACATCGAGAACAGTAAAAAGAGAAGAAAAAAAACAAGTTACCGTCTGCAGGCAATTTCGGATCCAATCCACGCCGCATCGCGGGGCACAATTTGCCCTTGCGCCATCACAATCGATTTGTAAATCTCCACAATCATCCGTTCGTCGTACTCCTTAACCGGCCTCCCGCCGAACCCCGGCAGCCCATCTCCGGCGTAACCGCCGCTTATAAACCGCGTATCCGCAAGTTTCAGCATCATATTAACGTACGCGTCCCTCAGACCGAGGAGGAATTTCTTCGGCGAGAATCGGAACTTGAGCTTGAGCCTCCTCGCGATCTTCAGCCTCCAGAAACGACGCCGTCGAGTGGATCCTTCAGCGATCGACGGCAGCTCCACCGCCAGCCCCTTTCTCCTCCGCCCTCCTCCGTTGAGCCTCTGGTAACCTCTTCTCCGCCAATAGCTTCTGATTCCTCTGTGTGCAGCGACGGTAACCCCCTCCATATTCTCCTCCGTCCTCCCCCCCTCTCTGTCTACTTCTTTTGGATATTGTTGAGAGTAGTTTCGTAAATTTGATATAGAATAGCAATGGGATTATCGACTATCGTGTATAGCTTAGAAATGTGGTAGTATTTTAGGAGAGAAGAGGTTGAACTTGAGGCGGCGAGTTTGGTCTGTATTAATAATATATGAATGAAGATGGGAGTGGAGAGTGGGGCAGGGGGGGCGGGCGAGGAATCAATGCTGGCTGGGTGCTTTTGGTGAGGGAAATTCAATGCGCTCTCTTATCTTAGGTGGAGACAAATTGAGTGGGAAAGAAAAGGTAAGGAAACTTGGTTTTTATTATTTACAATTCAGTTTGGTAATAATATTTGTTGTTTTTTAGTGCAATAATTGTATATATTTACTCGTTTGCCACATTGTAACTATAGAGAAAAGTATAGTTGTATTTAGATTTATGATTTGATCGCAAATAATTATAGGTAATTTAATGAATTTAAGGTACAGTACGCACTGTTTTCGCAACAGCTTATGGAAAACAATTTCTAGCTTTTGCCAAGTAAAAGTAAAATGACCTATTTTGGTATTTTAAAATCAAAATTTTGCTTTTGTTTCATTTATCATTTAAGTTGTTGAAAACAATTTTAACTTAAAACTTATATAGCTCACCTTCACATTAGCCCGTAATACTCGCTTGCTTAAGAGAGCAATATACTTTGACTACCGAGACTGAGCGTGAGAACCACATAACCAAATCTAAACTACATACGAGAAACTATCATAATTCTGATAACCCTGAGAGTCGGGATACTAGACTATGTTGTAGCGGCCCATTTTCGTGTCTGGATTAATCCTGATTGGCCCGTAGTGTTAATTGGGCTCATATAAGGCGCATTATACCCATCTAATAAATGAGACGGATATGCGGTCACAGGGGAGTCCAGATGTCGATGGGGTTGGGGGAAGCTCTCCATTCACGATATTACGTGCAACTTTCCTTTGCTCGTCAGTTTCAGTCTTTCTGGGACAACTCGTACCCTGACCATGCAGGATAATTTCAACAAAGCGTTGATTGTCTTTTATTCCGGCATTAGAAGGAGGAGAGGACGATATACTACTATCAGTATTATCCACCTCGAGTCGCACACCTGTCAATGCCTGGTCCACGTCCCCATCTTGCACCACTACCGATGTATTCAGCACCGACCTCGCACTCACCTTCAAAATAGGTTCACAGTCGTCTTTCCGATTATCTTTTTGCAACCAATGATAGTTCCAAGGAAGCCACACTTTCCTTCGGGACATTATCAACATTCCCTAAGGCCTTCTTACCCTTCGACATGGCTGGCCATTCCACCTTCGAGATCACTGGCCTCCCACCAACCCGACGCCATTCTTTAATAGGAGGCTTCCATCCCGGAGTAATTTTTATTGGAGTCTGCTCTTCCAGCACCTATATACTAAATCCTCCTCAAACAC
Organism: Pinguicula moranensis; assembly: GCA_028565015.1. Classification (NCBI taxonomy): domain Eukaryota; kingdom Viridiplantae; phylum Streptophyta; class Magnoliopsida; order Lamiales; family Lentibulariaceae; genus Pinguicula; species Pinguicula moranensis. The sequence goes on along the minus strand of JAOWBN010248455.1, from coordinate 2,309 downwards.
AATCTCAAATGTTTGTTGAATCACATTATTTGAACTAGCTTGGATATGACCGAACTGTAACTCCTCATGACTGAGTGTTTTCTCGTCTAAATCAATTCACTCAAATGAGAGGCAATCTCCTCCAAAAAAACCTCATACCAGCAGTGCAATGGAGTACCCCGTACTTGCACCCATGTCGATCAGGCCATCCTACCATCGAGAAGATGCCATGGTCGCAAGGAATGGGTGCAAGACTCTATTGTATGAGTATCATTCACCAATTCTTTTTGAATTTCAATCGAACTCAACTTGAGTAATACTTTGTCTCCTTCTAACCGGGCCACTGAGCTTCCTTCATATCCACCATCGTGCAAAATAGAGTTTAAGCATCCAACACCGGTGAAGGAATACCAATGAGGCAACAAGAGAGCCACTGTGATCCCGTTGGATCCAGTTTGAACAAGATGGGGCTTGTTGATTCCTAAAGTAAAATCTCTTCATGTTGAGTTTGAAGAGCCGGCCTAAACGCATCACCACTGTGATCATTGATTGGAGCTATGGTTGACGTACTCCCGAATCTAGCTTCATTTACCCTTAATCGGTATGAGCCTATCCATATACCATTCAATCTTTCCAACAATAGTGAGTTAACAGAATTCTTGACGTAGCGTACATACCCAAATCGATTGCCAGGAAGATTTCCTTGTTGTGGGAGATAAACATCACTAAACGCAACTTTACCCAGTACATTCTCAACTAAGTTGGGGTCTGGGGGGTCTGATGTACGCGGTCTTACCCTTGTAATTATACAAAGAGGCCATTTCCTTTTTGCGACCCACGTGGGTATCGATCCCTGGACCTCACATTTGTGAAGTGTAGTTCTCACCACTTGAGCTACAGGGCTTGATATTCCTCAAGAGTTATAGGGATGTCAATTAGATCTTCTTCAGTTATATCAACTTCCAGAGCAGGAAATTCCACTATTTCCAGACAGATGGATGGTTCCTCAGGCAGCTTCCTTGGAGTGGTTTCTGTAGGATCCTTCTTCGCAACCACACTAGGCCAACTAATACTTTGTGAACCTAGGTTGATAATAGCCATATCTGACCCCAAATTGGATCTTGAGACAGGCAAAGCTGGCAACTGACATAACTGTTCTGTTTCCCCTGCCTGAGAACATAATTCGGTTGGAGAAGGAGGTCACCAACTAATCTTAGGAGGCTGCCATGGTTGTATCCTAGTAGCTGGTGGGTCAGATATTACAGTTGGATCCTCTGGAGCAATCTGGGATACAAGGGGCCCCGCTGGCACAGGACTTGCTACTTGGGATTTCTGATAGTCAGAGCAATGCCAGAGTTCTCTACATTAACCACTTTGCATGGAGCACGGTCATTAGCAGCTGAGTTGACAGAGTTGGTCACTGAGAGATCATCAATAGACAGAGAATCCGAGTCAACTTGGGATATCGGATCATCATACCAGTTTGACTCCCTTTTTGCCATCTCCACAATGAACAAAGTATGGAGATGGTCATCAATTTTCACCTGCATAGTTTGAACCAGTTTAGTATCCAGAGGTACTTTGACTAATAAATGAGTAGCTTCTAAGTCTAGTTTAGAAAGTGTAGTATCCTCGATACTGATAAACGATCCTAGTTTGTTCCCTATAGCAGTGAGATTGACCTGGGACCATGCCTGGAGGAGCAGACCATGAACTTGGACCCTACATAGCTGGCTAGTTGGAGGAGCATGAGGAGACCAGGGGGAGATATCATTCACCCAGTTAGATAGCCAGATCTTGTCGTTTAATACGAGGTTGGACAAGTCCAATAGATCTTCTTCCCACAATAGCACTGCATCTTCATTTAGAGGGCTAACTCTTACATTCAAATAGCCTGCTGATTTGAGCCCTTTTTGGAGGTCCCGGATGGTATTAGGGTGGATAAGTGTAGCCATGAAGCTACGACCAAGCCAAGAGTTTGGGTCTACGCTAGAGCTAAGTGATAGTATCTCGGCATTTGTAGTAATCGATCCGGAACCAGATGCGCCCTCCAGCGGAAGAAAATTCATAGTATCCAAGGGAAGCTATAGAAGAGATAGAGAGGTAGTAGCCTGCACTACAACATTTTGATTGAGACATTCAGACCGCTCCCGGATTTTAGGGAGAAACTTCACAGGCTGTGACAGAGGGTTTAGCTTCCTAGAGGGCTTAGCATTTTGGAGGTGGTTGGGTCGCTTAGGAAACTTGGTGATGTTGGCCTGCAGTTTGTATGAACCTAGCCATGTATTGTTGAGCTTAAAGAGCATAAGATCAACATCCTCCACTTGGGC
>JAOWBN010248444.1:0-11718 GCA_028565015.1 Pinguicula moranensis | reverse complement strand
TTTAAAATGAATAAGATTCAAGTGCCTTTGGGCGAGTTGGTGAATATGCTTAAACTCACTGAGAATGAGTTAAAAAAAAGGGTAAGGGTACCATATTGCTTGCGACTTCTAAAAAAGGTAAAAAGTTGTCCAAAACCAAGCTTAAGAAGCAAAAGGGCTAGAAGCGCACAGTGAAAGCAAAAGGTGGAGTCGAGAAAGACAAGAAACCTAAGAAAGACACTTGCTTCAATTGTGGCAAAACTGGCCACTGGAGACGCAACTGCAAAGATTATCTTGCATCTTTGAAGAAGATTAAAGAAGCATCTTCATCAGGTATCTACATGATTGATGTACTTTCTACATTCGCTTCTATGTTTGGGTATTTGATACCGGATCCCCAGTTCACATTTCTAATAATTTAAAGGGGTTGAAGGGAAGTAGATCAGCGGTAAAAGGAGAAGTATATCTTCGAGTTGGAACTGGAGCAAGAGTTATGTCTCCGACCATCAGAACCTACTATCTCAATTTGCCCAATGGGCTTATACTAGTACTATATAACTGTTATTATGTTCCAGTACTTATGAAAAATCTTGTATCCATTTCACGTTTAGACGCCGAATGGTATTCTATTTTACAACAAGACAATAGTTGTACTGTTTTGAAAAATAGAATTAGATATTTGGTAGTCCCAAGTATTAATGGTCATTATGTTTTGAACATAGATGAACTACTTAGTGTAGATACAAATATGAAAGACATAAGTCTTTCGTACCTCTGGCATTGTAGATTTGGTCACGTAGGCAAAGACCGCATTTTCAAAATGTGCCAAAATGGTCCTTTGAACTCATTTGATTATGAATCATTTGAGATTTGTGAGTCTTGCCTGCAAGGTAAGATGACTAAGACTCCTTTTAGGAAAAGGGGAAAGATCTACAGAATTGCTTGGCCTAGTACATACATATGTATGTGGTCCAATATTGACTATTGCTAGAGGCGGTTTCTCATACTTTATAACATTCATGAATGATCGTTCTAGATATGGTTTTGTGTACTTAATGAAGTACAAGTCCGAAGCCTTTGAAAACTTCAAAGAATATAAGAATGTTGTTGAGAAACAATTGGGAAAGAGTATTAAAATACTTTGATCTGATCGGGTTGGAGAATACTTAAGTACCGAATTTCAAGATTTTTTCAAAGATCAGGGAATCATCGCACAAAGGACTCCTCCATACACTCCACAATTAAATGGTGTGTCAAAGAGGAGAAATCGTACACTATTAGATATGGTACGATCGATGATGAGTCGTGCAAGTCTCCCGAAATCGTTTTGGGGCTTTGCCTTAGATACTGCATCGCTCAACCATGTTCCATCCAAATCAGTTGATACCAATCCATATGAGATATGTATGGGTAAGAAACCAAATCTCAATTACATGAGAGTTTGGGGATGTCCTGCTTATGTGAAGCGGATAGAATCAGACAAGCTTGAAGCAAAATCCGATAAGTGTTTGTTTGTAGGATATCCAAAAGATTATTTTGGATATTACTTCTACAATCTCGTTGAACAAAATGTGTTTGTCTCAAGATATGCCACATTTCTAGAAAAGAGTATATTCTAGAAGAAGCAAGCGAGAGCAAAGTGGAACTTGAAGAAATTTAAGATCCACAACCGAGCACTGATTAATAGATGGAACAAGAGCAATTGTCTCATAGAGATGAGATAACAGAATAAGCTCAAACAAAAGAACTACGTAGGTCCGGTAGAGAATATCGAACCCCTATCATTATGGATTCAACCTAAACGATCAAAATAATGTGTTTGTCATAACTGATGATGAACCTACTGACTACGAAGAAGTCTTGTCTAGTGTAGACAAAGATAAATGACTGAAGGTCATGAACTCCAAAATGGATTCCATGTATCAAAACAAGGTATGGTCCTTGGTTGATCTCTCTGAAGGAATTGTTCCTATAAGATGCAAATGTATTTTTAAAAAGAGAACTGACATGGATAGAAATGTGATTACCAATAAACTGGTAGCGAAAGGATATCGTCAAAGCAAGAGATGTGATTAGCCATATGTCGAGTAGGGATGCGATTAATCGTGTGCTGGCTAGGAATGTGATTAGTCGTGTGTCGGCTAGGGACGTGATTAGCCATGCTTTGATTGGGGATGTGAAGAGTCATGCTTTAGTTAGGGATGTGAAGAGCTATATGTTGGCTAGATGAGTGAAAAGTTATGCGTTGGCTATAGGAGTGAAGAGTCATGTGTTGGCTAGAGGAGTGGGAAAACATGTGTTGGTGAGAGAGTGGAAAAAGAAGCTGATAGGCCAGATATGAAAAAGATACTGGATGGCCCAACCTGCGAACACTGGGATCAGATCAGAAGGATATTGGACGGGTCAAAGTGGAGGAAGGAACTAAATGAGCCATCGTTGACTGCTGGGAGGCTATCAACTGCTGAAATGTGTGTCAAGATGAGCTTAGAGAAGCCCACCTTGAGGGAGAGTGTTGATATTTGATATTTGAGTGGTTATTTAGTTGATTATCTTATATGATTAATAGTTATCCAATCATCCAACCAACACTTTCATGCCCACAGGTCCATATTCTATATGGTTGGGCTAGGCAGTTACGGGTCTCAGAGGCTCTTATTTCATTACTTTGGGGCGGTGAAGTTCAAACCTAACTCTGATATCATGACAAGATTAAATATAAAGCACTCCTTAAAAAACTTAGTCCTAAGTCATTCTGTTTATAGTTCACATTTTTATTTATACCCTTTATTTGTCCAATGTGTTGTCCGTGTGGGACAAACAAGTTTCAACCTTACATATTGCAGACTATGATCAGGCCTGTTAAGGAATTTCAGTAAAATGCTAACAAAAGAGAATACACACTGCGTCTCATGTGTGCTTATAAAATTTGAGGCACTGCATGCCTCAGATAGAAAAAGGGAGATAACCAGAACAATCATCAAAGCAGCAAAAATTTAGAAGATTAGACCTCAACTTCTCTGGTGGAACACATCCCAAATTAATATTGCATACAGGACAACACTCAATTTCCTGCAAAATATAGAGCAGAAAGACATCAGATACTTGAAACCAAATTAGATCACTTGAAACATTCATTTGCTTTGAACAAATCAAATTAGATTGCTTGATTTTTCTGAACGACAGAAGATAAAGGCCAATAATTTATCCGCATCGTTGCCATGATAACAACAGAAGAAAGCCAATCGACTATGTAACAGTCCTTGTGTGCAAAACAAAACAACAAACAATTGAAGAAAGTGTATTGGTGTTCAAAGTGACATCACACAGGGAACCAATGAGCATAACCCACAGTTATGATTGCTCAATTTGCGAAGATCTCAAGCTAGAGAGTTTCTCCCACCTGATTATAACTTTGTTCCCATTTTCCAACCACAATTAATGAAAAGTCTTTAAACACAGTTTTAGAACTCAACCAAAATTTGGGTAGGTAAAACAAAGAACAAGGAGACGAATCAACAGTACAACTATATATAGTACTACAACTACCCAAAAAAATTATATATTGTTGGAATGTGAAGTTACCAAAAGGATTAAATCAAATCCGGTCATCCACTTAGATCTCAATGATCGAGATCATGCCACATGTAATAGTCTGAGCCGTACATTTTAAATTGGAACCAATGGACATGATTGTTTGCCACGTTATCGGATGAGAGAAGATCTAGGCCGTTAATTTGAAAGCCATTGGACGTACAACAACCATCTGAGACTTCGATTTCGAAGAAGAATCCAGCCGCTCAATTCAATTCTCATCCAACGGTGTTGATGGACTGTGACTTCTCGACTTGCACAACTCAATTCTCATTGTCCGATCCAAGCCCATCCAACGGTCAAGAACGTGGCGACTCCTCGATTTTTGACTCACAGTCTTTGGATCATCTGGACCATCGAGACTCTGTCAAGATCCAATGGACAAAGTTAGGCTGTGGAAATCAATGAATCAAGTTTGTCGATTCATTCACCCTCATCCGATGGCAAAGAAGCAAGATCATTTCAGACCATCCGATCATATAAATCCAACGATCTAAATTAATTTTAGACGTAAGTATAAAACAAAATTGCGACCATTCGATAATTAATTTTTGAACCATAATTCTGTTTTGTTCTCTCTCTCTTGAATCCTCTCGACTCTCTCTATTGTTTTCTCTCAAAACCCTACTTGCTATTGTTGATTTACTTGTATTCTTCACCGGAACATTGTGAATCTGTGGTGGAGACTTGTGTCTCGTTTGTGTATACAACATCTGTTAGTTGTGTTGCCTAGTTCCGGTGAAGAGTTGGTGGTTTTGTAACCTTTGAATCTTGTAGCATTGTCTTACAGTGAATAAAAGCTATAAGAGTATCTGTTTCAAGGGATGAACGTGGAGTAAATAAAGCTTGCTTCGGAGAACCACGGGCCTTAACTCTCTTCTCAATTTATTTTGCAATTTCATTATTTTCTTCGTTAATTGTTAACTAAAACGTTAACTCTATTCTCCAGATTCGGCAAAAACCTAACATATATGGTACTACTGACTGCAGAGCAAACTCTTTTGTCACTTTTCCTGTAAGAACCCCGCCGCAAACTAGTTTGGCATGAAGAACTCCCTAAACTCACAAAGCTAACACGGGCCCGCGCAGAAGACAAGGCAACTTAAGCAAAACCCCACAAAACGACCACGTAATTGAACAAGCCAATCGCACGTTGAAAATGCATATAAATTAATATATCATCTAAACAATACCAACTAACGCGATCACATAAACCAATATAAAAAAACAAGAATATCTCAATTTTTTAGTAATCACCCACAAATTCCCAAGTAAAAGCACACATCCAAGTTCGCAACAACACAAGTCGAAGCGCCACTCACAAATGTGTAGGCACCCAATAATAGTAGTGGCCTCGTGGAAGAGCTTGTGACAGACAGGGCATGTCATGCATGGAACCAACACTTCCAACCACACTTCCATCTCACAATCCCAAATTCACCAAAATCAAGCAAAATCAATCCGCCTCAAACCCGAACGTTATCTTCGGTGGTGCATGCGAGCGCCTACGTACGAACGACATTGTTTATGCCCTTTCCTTGTCGCGCTAGTGTCCCTGCATCGAGTCAATAACCCGAACCCCAACAATTATCATCATAGACGCATCTCAACATGACCTACTTGTAACAACCTGGATTCTTGATTGTTACGGTTAAGTATTTTGGCAAAAGGATATGTAGATAAAGATTGAGAGGAGGAGAAAGAAGAGAGGAGGAGAAAAAAATAGAAGACTTTTTAGATAAACAAGAAAATTTGGAAGAGATTTCAAATACAACTTCATTCATGTCTTCCCGTGACTAAATATTTAAATACAAATATCTTAACTATCCACTTCCTCACTAATCCACGATGAAACTTAAATAAAATGGACCATTATGTTATGTGCAATATAAAAAATATCCTCTGTTTAATATGCGATTTTACTTACTTACCCTTAAATTTGGACTATGCATGTAAAATTACTGAATTAACCTTACTAATGTGTCAAATTACTTTTTTACCCTTGTTGTTTGTAAATTTACAAAAATGTCATTAATAAAAATCTAATTGTGACCGTTCATTTGTTCTTGATTGTGTGGATGGTGTTAATTCTCGCTTATTTGTCATCTTTTAATCTGAATCGTTTGATTATTTTTTGATCCAATTGTATATATTAAAGCTTCTTGAAGAAGTCATATGAAATGATCCTACTTGTCCATTTAATTTTGATCCTATGGTTCAAAAGGAAGCTTCTCGAGGAAACTTGACTCAAAATGTCGAAACCGTCCGATATTATGATATGATCCGATGCTATTATTGATTGATGTTATCGGTGAAGATCGGGTCGTCCTTTATAAGATTGATCCAATGGCACTGGACATTACTTATACTTGGTGTATTGCAAGCTGTAGATTTGAAAAGATCCAACGGCCAAGGTTCATTCACATAGTTGATATAAAAGCTTTACATCGAGAAACACAAGATAATTAATTCATTCAGTTTCTCTCTTGCTCTCGAAAACCGAAATTCTCTACCTTCTCTCTCGTCTTCTCCGACGTTTCGACGACAAACTTCTGATTTTTCGGCCGTTTAGTGGTGGTTTATGTAATTTTGATCGATGAGATCGATTCTATTTCATGAGATCTACAATTTGGTTACCATTTTATCTTTAGTCTAATTTCTTTAAAGTTTAGAAATTCATGTTTGTGGGATGTTCGGTTTATTGCTTTTCTAAGTGACGTTATTGACACGTTTAGGAATTTTTCTAACCTTTACATTAGCTATCTTAACTAGATTTAGCTTGCATGTGCTTGTTTTTCTGAGATCTATTCGGTCGAACTTGTACCTTATAATCTTTCTTCACATTCTTGAAAGTTAATATAGATACGAGAGAACTCCAACGGGTTATCCCAGCGGTCAGAGCTCCTGACATCTCAGGGCATGCCTAGAGGTGCAGAGATAGACTCCCGCTGAAGAAAGCGTATTGGCGGCACGACCGCGGGCTTTGGCCCGAGTTTGGCCCGATACACAAGGGGGGATCGCCTTGTATGGGTCCCGTGGACTAATCGGCTAAACCCGGATACCATGATCTTCTAAAAAAATATATAGCTATGAGAGCATTCAATCCAGAGCTCAACGTAGGCTGGCCGATTTAAGAAAATGATAAACCATGGACATTAAATCTTGCCTCGTTTAATTTTTTGCAATTTTCTTTACAATATAGTGAATAAATCATTACTAACAATTCTGTTGTGAATTATATAAAAAAACAAATTGGACCAATTAATCCTAGCGCATTAATCTACACGATTACTGACATTACTTCTACACAACTCAGTAAGTTATAACACCACTTATGCCCATAATCTATATAGATGTTGCTGAAGTGTTTGCTAAGGTGCGTACCCAAAAAAAACAGTGTTTGCTAAGGTGGCCAACAACTTTAACGATTTCTTCATTCTTTTTAGACTTCGGCTTCCCCTCTGTCCCCAATCATTCTTCATAGGTTTGTCGGCCATGCTGCTGGTTATCTCATATGGTGTATCCTGATCGTGGGGTTGTTACACCAATCAGCAGAAAAATGGCAGAATATGGAGTATTAGTGAGGCAAGGAATAAAAGAAGATCAACCATAGATTAGAGATATAGTAACCAGTGAATCCAGAGGATGAATCGACCCAGATTGGGGTTGACGAAGAACGTGGGCTGGGGGCCTGAAGGGTTGGCGCTTTGTTGATGATCCAAGTATGTGCGAGCGTTTTCTGGGGTGGGGTTTTTTTGGGTGTCGAATTCGAGAGACAGAGAAGAGCGAGTGGTGCTTGGTAGCATGAACAAAACATTGCTACGACTTTTATTCTCTGTTTTTATGAAACTATTTATGGAGAGAGTTGATAAATCCCAAACCCAACTTAGTTGAAAATATACTGGGTACGTTGTGAATTGTGGAGTTGATAAATCGTTAGATGGGAAATAAAGGCCAAAATTCTTCTAAAAATTTGTAAGATGGAATCCTTTTAGCGTCTGTTTTGTACCTACAAAAAATTAGATTATTTTTTTATTCATTTTAAAAAAAAATTATTTCAAATGTAATATTTTAAAACTCCACTTCTTATTATCTTCTTTTTTTTCAATCAAAATTTCTTTTTTCAAGAGTAAGTAGGATGCTTTTTTTTCTTTTCCTATTTATACTTCTAATAACAAGTTTGTAAATAAATGAAGGTTATCTTAAAAAAATTAATTAAAAATATAATTTAGTTATCTAAATTTTTTGATTGTAAATATTATTTCATTAATTTTTTCAATTTTTTTTTTTATAGTTTTGCAAAACACCCAAAAATTATAAAATTAAAAGGAGAATGAGAAGTAAAAGGAGAAATAAAAAGAAAAAAGAACTATGAATACAAAATATACCTTTAGGAATCTAGGGAATCACAATGGTAGAAGTAGAACCATAAAATTGCTTGTGACAGTTCATTTTTGTCGTTGCACTAACATGATACCTAATATATTTACATTTGATTTGGGGTATGGAGCGTAAGGTGTATGCAATTTTTGAAATAATCAGAATCTATACTATGTGTCATGAAGCATGTTGCATGCGGAAGAATAAAACATTGTGTGTGCAAATAATCATAACAACACAAATCTAGAATTCTTTACCTATGGACCTTGCTAATTTACCCAACTTAAACATCAATGGGGAAGAAATCATTTTTATCTCAAGAAGATTTCTTCTTCAAGATCATGAAAATAGTCTTCTCTTTAAGGTGTCAGGTGTCCAAATGTCTACCCTCTATGCTAGTCCACACCACCACGATCCTTGAGAGATTATACAATCTTTTGTAAAACTTATATGTGTGTTTTTGGAGTGCTAGATCCGAATTTGAAATCTAAGAAGATGAGAGAAAAAATTGATCAAGTACAAATTTCTTACCCTTTCTATATGCTTCGGGTAAAGAGAGAATGTAGAAAGAGAGCCCTTTGTTTCTTCTATTAAAACTTGCAAATGCATCGGTCTTCCACATATGAATGTATTAGGGTATTTATAGAGGTTCCCATGAGTTTAAAATGCAAACACATATTCTAAAGTTGATCAACATTTGATCCTAGCCATATATGTGTTTGATCTTTGGACAACTCATGTTTAAGTGTCAAGGTTTTGTAGAATTAAACCATGCAACTAATATATACAACTTTTGTATTTACACCATTGCATCTAATTTCATTGGCCATAAAACCTTTGCATGTAGTCTAATTGGAGGAAAATATGTTACAACTATATAGATATATATAATATGGGGAAGGATCCCTTCCCACATATAAATCCACACAAAATTCCACAAAATCCTAGTCATGCAATAGAGTGCAAATCTATGGCCAAGATTTAAACAAAAAAATAAAAAAAACAATTAAAAAAAACTAAACACTAAAACCAAAAAACCAAACACTAAAAATGGAAAACCCTAAACCCTAAACAGAAAAATGACATCATATCAATTGGTTTAGGATTTGAAAATGTTACTAGGTTTTAGGGTTTAGGATTTAGAGTTTAGGGTTTAAAATTTAGGGTTTTTAGGGTTTAGAGTTTAGGGTTTTCCATTTAGGGTTTTTATAGAGATTTTTGGATTTAGGGTTTACCTTTTCGGTTTTAGGGTTTAAGATTTTTGTAGGGTTTGGAGTTTTTTCATTTAGGGTTTAGGGTTTTCCATTTAGGATTTAGGATTTTTTTAGAATTTTCTAATTTAGGGTTTAGGGTTTAATTTTCAGGCTTAATGTTTAGTTTTTCAATTTAGGGTTTAGGGTTTTTTCATTTAGGATTTAGGGTTTTCTATTTAGGATTTAGAGTTTTCAATTTGGTTTTTTTTTTTCGGATTTTCTTGTTTAAGTTTTAGGGTTTAGGTTTTAGGGTTTAGTTTTTCAATTTTAGGGTTTGGGATATTTGTAGCATTTAGGATTTTTTTGTTTAGGGTTTAGAATTTTCAATTTAGCGTTTTTTAAGATTTTCTGGTTTTAGGGTTTAGTTTAAGATTTTATGATTTACGATTTTTTTTAAACTTTTTTTTGTTTAAATCCTGGCCACAGATTTGCACCAAAATCTTTGGCCAGGATTTTGTGGAATTTTGTGCGGCAAGGGATCCTGTCCCATATAATATATATGGCATATATATAAGTTGTAAGAATTTTCCACTAACTTGTATAGTGGATCCCCATCCCCATTAATATACACACCAATAGACACGCGATCCTGGCCATTGATCTCTATTAAGATCTACGGCCAGGATTACAACACAACTTAAACAACAAAATTCCTTCGCGTGTCTGGAGATGAAGCAGTGGAGAAAATCCAGAGGCACGGTCAGAAACGGAGAAGAAGAAAAAAACATTACGAGCGACGTGCGAAAATCAGAAGCATCCAGGCTGCGAATCCAAGTAGGAATCGACGGTGAAAATCATAAGCTCCTCCTGCGAAAATCCGGTGAACAGGTAGAACTCCTACCTGTTAGATTTCAGTTTTTTAAAATCTGAACCCTAAATGTTGAGAAGTACCAGTATGAATTGTTAGATTATCATAGATTTCGAAATTTCAACTTGGTCATAGTTTTCCTGTTGAGTTGGTATCACCACTTTTGAAATTTCATCTTGGTCATAGTTTATGGTTGAATTAAGAAACTTCTTTTCTCGGCTTGAATTTTTGAATTGTATTAATGAAGACAAGATGCTGAAATTCTTTGGTTTGCCGTGTTCCGCTTATAGAAAAAAAAATACGAACAAATCTTGAAGCTGAAAAATGGTGAATGGATTTTGCCAGGTTGTGGTCGAAGATATGTTAGGACTTCTATCAGGTTTAAGGAGTCCAAATAATCTGTTTCTTATTCAGGTATATACAATCCCTTCTGCTGAATATTGGGTCTGCATCTTTGTATGGACTTACCAACTCTTACCAGACACCAGTAGAAGGGTTTGCAGAAGCTCCGAGTGCCTCATCAATAGGTGTTGACACTAATCTTTACCATTTTGCTGATACTGCTGTGGAGGGATATTTAGTTGGTGCTCCTCACAGCAATGCAGCCATTCCTAACGCTGCTGCGTCTGCTTATCCGTCATCCTACTTGCATCAATCATCATATTTACACCAATCTTAGCCTGTTCAATCAACTAACTGGTCTCGTTATGTTTATTCTGTACTCAGATACTTATACTGGTGTAGCTTTTCGTGAGTTGGAAAGCTTATGTTGAACAATTATCATCATCATTTTCTTCTAGTTTGAGACTGAATTCAAGTTGTCAGAACAACTTCAGTAAAGATGAAAAATCTCGAGTTCAATACACACTAACCACATGATTCCTGTGCCTTAGTGTGTGCACATAGCCATAGCCTATCACGGGGGCATCAACCAACAACAAACATTCTAAATCCTAGATACCAAATCGATTCAAACATTCTATAAACAGGATACGAGAATTAAATATACGTAGCCTTAATCCTATAACCTTCAATTTTTTTTGAAAACTTAGAAAAAAAATTGAATTTCTGAAAGATTCTAAATACCACAGAGTATCTGTTAATAACTGATGAGGAATATGTATTTTTCACATATGTCTACATTGCTAAATGATGAATAATATGCTACATCAACAATCGGGCGAACAAAACCCCTTAGAATAATTCATTGGGAGTCTTCAAAGCCGACATCTTGGGCTCATTTGGGGACAGATGGTGAAGAAACATTGGTCAGCATCAATAAGACTAATCCTGAAAAACGGAGAGCAAACAATAAATCTGTTTGAAAAGGTTGGTTGGTCAAATCTATAAACTAAGGGAAGAACACCAGATTAATATACCAGACCAAACGCCACAAATTAATATACCAGCATGACCATTACAAAATATCTTCCTATCTACCTGCCACAAACGAATTCCACCAGCAAGAGTACTAAAGGAAAACCAAACCAAACCAAAGCTCAGCTGGCTGGCATTTGAAGCTAAGGTTATCACTGCTATCAGGATTCAACATGTGTCGAGGTCTTTTCCATCATATGCGGCCATAATGGGGAAAGAGCAACAACTTTTCCCACGATAATCAGGGTGGGGGACTCCAGTTGATTTGATATAACCCTACATTGCAGAAAACATTTCACAAGTAAACAACTAAATTTGAAAGTGATGCTA
>JAOWBN010248443.1:0-23560 GCA_028565015.1 Pinguicula moranensis | reverse complement strand
TTGAGGGTGAATTCTGGGCCTCCACCTACGAAGAGAGAGAACTCCTCTTTCCGAGACTCCAACTCTTCTTTCCGATCTAACTCCTCTTTCCGGGAGCCTCGTGGAAGGACGAGTTTCGACAATGCAAATAGAGTTTATGTAGGGAATCTTGCTTGGGGAGTTGACAATCTGACCCTCGAAACCTTGTTTGGCGAGCAAGGGAATGTGCAGGAAGCATCCGTGGTCTATGACAAGGAAAGTGGGAGATCAAGGGGCTTCGGGTTTGTAACCTACAGCTCAGCCGAAGAGGTCAGAAATGCTGTGAGATCTTTGGATGGCGTTGTAAGTGACCATTCAAGTGTGACTTTTATGTACATTTCTTGCTGAGTATTGTCGATCTCATTGTACTTACTTTCATTGGTTTGCAGGACCTCAATGGCAGACTTATTCGGGTTAGCGTTGCTGAATCCCGTCCCAAGCGTGATTATTAGCCAGCGGCTCAAAGTATTCAAGACTCACCACAGTAATGAATTAGGCTACTGCTACCTCCCATCTTTCTCCACAATCATCACATATATTCATCTATCTCAGTTCTCTCCATTAAAAAACTGATTTTGATTATTTATCTTGTTTATCAGGAGGTTCAGCTAGGGTGGGTTAGCCCTTGGGGAGCATGGTTTTTGAAGTAGAAACGAATGCATGTTTTCACTTACTCACTTGTTTGGCAGAGGATTAGAGTCCTGTTACCAAATTTGAGAAGCTGCCGCTATCATTTGTTTCGATTTCATGTCTCGTTCAATTTTGGATTGCTAATTTTGATACTGTTGGGTGGATATGATGCTTCCATTCCAGTCGTTTCCGGGGGAAAGAATTATTTTTTTATGTTATTTGTACTTTACTGAAGCAAACAAATGAATTATCTGTTGAAGAATACGTTTTAATCAATCGACATGAGAAGTCATGACTAGTAAATTTGCACAATCTGTTCTAAGGAGGAATGCTAGCTGCTGCCTTCCAGAGCGATGAATGCGAGAAGCTATGAGTACTTCCCGAATCGATCAAGATAATTAGAGCTTGGCCGCTGATTATTCACCGAACTTGCATAGTTAGGTCTGAGCGAGCGCCAATGATGGCATTAAAAGAGATCTCCAAGGCATCCTCTGAATTCTTGCCCTCATCGTAAGGGAATCATACAAGTCGATTGCCAAGAGAAAAAAGTTCGTCGCAATTGTAGCAGTGTGTAGGACGGTTAATTGGAGGGGCAGGAAACGCCAACAGACAGTGGAGAACGGGCCTGGTTTTGACGGTGAGAAACAGAGGTGTCTCCTCTGTTATCCAGCATTCTGCATTGAAATTGGCGGGCAAGATTCATTGCTTGAGTGGTGGAAGTCCACCTTCATAGCAATGTTATCTTGCAACGCGCTGATATAAATAGCGACCTCGTGAATTGAAGGCAGTGATAGCAGAAGTGTTTGTAGAATTGAGTAGAAAACTTTTTCTCAATGAATTGTGTCTCATTTTACATCCATAGGCGATAAATATAGGTAGATAGAAGGGATATGTATGGTAAGGATCATATAATTTGATTTGTACAGTTTACTATTTAGGAAAGCTTTAAATCTTATTCCTAATTTAAGTAATTACAATTTTTCTTTTTCTCCACACTCTTTCTCAAATTGAATAGTCGGGTTTTCGATACCCAACTTCACAATGCTTTAATGAACTCTTTTCTTGGTATTGCCTTAGTAATTACGCCTGCTAGCTGGTTTTCAGATCGAACAAACGGCAAACTGATTACTTCGGATTCAAGCTTTTCCTTGATAAAGTATCGATCTATTTCAACATGTTTTGTCCGGTCATGCTGTACCATGCTATTCTTCTACCATGCTATTCGTCTAAACTCTGCTTTTGCACTGGATAGAGCGATTACCTTCTGTTTTTTGCTTTTCCACGTCACCAAATTCCTTCCAACCAGCATAAAGTATCCAGAGGTTGATCTTCTATCGATAGGATATCCTGCCCAGCATCAATGTATCCCTGAATATCCAGGTGTCCATTTTTTTTTTATCACAATTCCTTTTCCGGGAGTTCCTTTGAGATAACGTAGAATTCTCAAAGCAACTTCCATGTGATCTTCCTGTGGTTTGTGCATAAATTGACTGACCACTCCTACTGCATGTGCTATGTATGGTCGGGTATAAAATAAATAAATCAGTTTTCCCACCAGTCTTTGATAACGGTCTTTATCAGCTAGTTTTGTATCTCTATCTCATGTCAGCTTCATATTTAACATATGGGAGTTTTGCAGGCTTGCAATCAAGCAGCCCTGTTTCTGCCAGTAAATCCATAATATATTTTCTTTGAGATATAAAAATTCCCATCTTTGATCTCAATACCTCAATACCCAAGAAATATTTCAGCATTCTCGAATCCATCATTTCAAACTCTTGAAATAAGTTTTGTTGCAACTGTTCAATCTCTTCATAGTCATTCCCTGTAATAATCATATCGTCCACATATATGATCAGACATGTGATTAATCCACCTTATTTCTTTAAGAAAAGTGTGTGATCTGAGTTGCTCTGAATATATCCATACCTCCTTATGGCTCCAATAAATTGGCCAAACCAAGTTCGTGGGGATTGTTTGAGTCCGTATAAAGCATTTTTTAATCTGCATCCTTCTGCTTCTTTGAACATTGTAATATATATACTGGGGGTGGTTCCATAAATACCTCTTCCTGAAGATCACCATAGAGAAAAGCGTTCTTCACATCGAACTGGTATAGTGGCCATTTCTGATTTACAGCAACAGATAACAGAACTCTGATAGTATCAATTTTTGCAACAGGGTAGAAAGTCTCAGCATAGTCAATCCCATATGTCTGGGTATACCTCTTTGCTACTAAATGTGCCTTGAATCTCTCAACAATCCCATCTGCTTGGTGTTTTATGGTAAATATCTATCGGCATACAACATGTTTTTTATGAGTCGGTAACCTACATTTTTGCCACGTACCATTTTTCTCAAGTGTTGTCATCTCATCCTCCATGGCTTGCCTCCACTCAGGTTGCTCACGTGCCTCAGCTACATTTCGAGGAACATCCTCAGAGTATAAGAAAGTTATGAAGGCTCGTGCTCTAGTTGTCAAGTTCCCCGTAGTAAGACTCATCAAGGGTTACTTAGAAGCTCTGGGCACATGTTCTAGTTTATTTCGTCTTGCCGGTATCCCTCGAGTCCTTCTAGGAGGTAGAATGTATCCTTTTGTGATGTTCTTAGGTTCAACTGAAATATGTTCTTCTCTGACCTTTTCCACATTAGTATCAACACAGGTACTATCAATACACTCAGCATTAATTACCTCAGGATTTCGTGATGGTGAGGACATGGGCGTTGGTGAATGAGCACGTGGGTCTGGTTTCGGATGATTGGCCATTATTACTGCATTTGAGTTGTAGGAACAAACAACCAATCGAGTGGGTAAGAATATATCTCCCACTAAATACGAGATTGGGATGAAAAGTATAACTCGATTTCGAGAAAATTACAATCCATGGTAGTGTATATCTTTCGAGAGGATGGATGGTAACAACGATAGCCCTTTTGGTTGATCCCATACTCGACAAATACACACTTAAGAACACATGTTTTGAGTTTAGTTCTATTCACTCGTGGAATATGAACAAAGACAAAACAACCGAAAACTCAAGGTTCTAGGGATAGAGCTGGTGGAACACAGAGTGGTGTAGAGAGTGTTTGGATTGGAGTTTTAAGATTCAAAATTTTGGTCGGAAGAAGGTTGAGGAGGTATGTAGATGTGGCGACTGCTTTAGGACATAGATACTCAGGGACCAGCGAGTCAATCATCAAGACACGGGTTATTTTTAATAGAATTTGATTTTTTGGAACAGGTGGTTTGGTGTATAAGGCCATTGTGTTGGAAAAAGCTTTTTAGGGTGGAGTTCATAAATTCCCCCCATTGTCAGATCGAAAGATATGAGTTTGACACTGAAATTGTGTCAATATCATAGTATAAAATGCTTGAAATTTCTTAGGGACATCAGACTTATTTTTCAAGAAATATATCTAAATCATGCGTGTACAATCATCAATAAAAGTCATAAAATATTTGAACACGCTATTATTTTAGTTGGGAGCAGGACCCCCACATCGGAATGAATAAGACTAAAATGTAGTAGGAGTACATGTATTGGTTACTGGATAAGAATTTTCGTAACTCTTGGCCAAAATACACGTTTCACAGGAGAAATTTTTCCAATGTTTAAATAACTGAGGAAATAAGATTTTGAGATATCCCGCAGATGGATGACCCAAATGACGGTGCCACAACCATGTCTCAATGTCTGTTGTCCCATGAGTGAGGTTAGTAGCGCCTTGTTGAGCCATGTCATCCATGTAATACAGGCCTCTGCGCTCAGTGCCACACTCAATGATCCTCGCCGTCCGAACATCCTGCAAGAGACAGAAGGTTGGATAAATTATAACCATGCAATTCAATTCCTTCGACACATGACTGATAGATAATAACTTGCAAGATAGCGATGGGACATGAAGATAATTATTTAATTTCAAAGTTGGAGATAGCTTGATTGAGCCAGGTCCACGAACATCTGAGTCTCCACTGTTCACTATCTGAATAGGTGTCCATTTAGGAGTAGTTGTTGTCAGTAAATCAGAGGCATCGTAAGTCATTGTATCTGTTTCTCCACAGTCTAAGATCCATCGAGAATCCTTTGGTGTAGTAGTGATTGGAGAAGCATAAGCCCGTACAACTGTATCAGGTTATGGTGGACTTGATTATGCAATGTAAAAACATCTAGGTTGAAAAAATTTGGCATTGGTGGTTCCAGGTTTTTTTTGCAATTTTTCAGAACTCAGATGATCTTTTGGCAATTTCTGCAAGTTGTGAGGGTCTCTGTGAGAATCTGGATGAGCAGAGGGACTTCCTTGTAATTTTTCTGATGTAGGATGGTTGGCGTGTAATTTCACAGAAGTTTGGGGCGAATTTTGAAAACGTCGAGAAGTGGAGGGATTTCTCTGCAATAACTTTGTGGACTCATGACAATTAGGTAAAAAACATAAATTAGAGGTTAAAATTATCTTTTTACGACCAAAATTCAAGGGCATATTTGTCTCAGTGGATCGTCTTCCCTGATTTTCATCCTGCAGCGCCATTTCAGATTTGGAAGTCCCAATCTCTTCGTTTTGTGGGTTTCTGCGCGGCTCTCTGCCCTTGGCTGCATACTTGTGCAAATGGCATGAAATTAAGAAAAATGTCTGATAGGATCCTCTCTAGCCAAACCTTCAAAAGAAGGCAGTTGGTGGATCAGTCAACTTTTTAGCTCAAAAGTTGTTTCATCAGGTGGATCTGGGTATTGCACGGCTGTCTTCTGTTGATTATATTTAGGACCAGTCAATTCCCTTCAAGGACTACTGGTTAGGTCGTGCCATATTAGGTTGCAGCAATAGCTTCTTCAGGATCAAAGGTGCAGTTTGCTGCACTTGTTGCTGCACTTGCTTTGACTTGCTGTTTTTGTGCTTTTGCTTGCCTTCTTCTCCTGTGAAGCAACCTCTCTGGCTCACTATCAAAGGTAGGATGATCAGTAGGTGGCTGGTTGTGCATAAGACCTCTAACCACACAAAAAATCAATAAAACAATAACTTAACAAAAAAAACTCAAAACTGGCACCACATGACACATTTGCCTTTTCCCCGGCAACAACGACAATTTGATGGCTGGTTTTCTTCAGTGTCATGGCTGATAAACTGCCTCAAAAGTATCTTGAATTATACTATACAAGCTAAGGGGTAGCAAGTGGAGAGCTCAGGGTCGAATTCACAGAGAAAGTTAGTGAAATCTGCACTGCTTTGGCCTTGATTTTGTTGCTGTCAAAAATCAAAACTGATTGGGGGAATTGCGATCAATTAAATATAGAAACTATAACTAATGAATTAAGGATGAAATATAGATGAAATATGAAGGGAGAAACACACTTCTGCTGACCTTAAATCCATGAGAACATGTCATGAAAAAACTTGGATCATAGGTGCACTTATCTGTTTTTCAATGGCACTTAATGTGTGGTTTTTAAACCACTACTTCTCTTCTTTTAGTCCTAACTCCTTAACCAGGTAATTAACACATTCACTTCATAATCAGAGACATATTAAGATCAATGAAGCTTCATTAAGTGTGTGAATCTAAGAGCTCTAACCGAAACTCATTCCTCTACACATGATTTTAGTTACTCTTTTAAAGAAATAAACTAACCGCCATATTTGATTGAAGAAGTTACTATCTTATAAGGCTTAGATGAACTAAACATCCCTCTAAGTCCCTACTAGCTGATGGTTTGGTTTTTATCAGGTTAGATGGCCAATCTAAAACAACAAAAACAAAAACATGCACAAGTGTTTCTAGAAACTGAAAACCAATACCATTGTCTTGCTTTTCTGAACTAACACTTCACCAACTTGTTAGGCATTCATAGGATATCAGATCAGTAGAGGATTGAGAGCTCTAGCCGAGCATAGCTGAGAGCATTAACAAGAATCCAACAGACAACATCATGGACAAAATCTGCTCCTCTTTGTGCATAAATTCTGCACCTTGTCTTTCTGATTTTTTCTAAAGGAAGAGTGCACGGTTTTTTCTTCCTAACTCGACCTCCCTCTGCCCCTATCATCTCTCTCTCCTATATATTAAAAAATGGTCAAAACAGATGAAGAAAATACAGATAACTAATCTCTTGAAAGTAGGGATTACTAAGTTTTTTCTTCATATTTTTCTTGAACGTGGCATATATATCTTTGTCTGTAAGTTGTATAGAAGCACGTGCAAGGAAACTCCTCAAGACTTCTAGAGAAAATCGTGATCTTCAACCAAACACCAAAACTGCCAAAACTATTTTTTTTTGCGCTGCAGGCTGGTTGAGTTGATCACTTCCCAATTTTTTTTCTGATCTGATGGTCTGATGCAATTCATGTATCATAGCTTCGGTGTGTACCGGAGCTGCATGTAAACATTTGGATTCAGGTAGATTATGATAAATCACTCTAATGTGCTTATGGGAGTCCATGGAAAACGCTTCAGGATCAACTTGGCTTTGCTGCTCTTTTTCTGTTTTTCTGCAAACTAATTTTCTGCTGCTGGTATTTTTCAGCTTCTGATCGTGATAAACTGGACTTAGATCATCTACCTTGAGTGATAAACTGGGCTTAGATCACAAATTTTGACAAATGTGGGTGATGTAGTTGAAGTCTCCAACAAGGATGATAGACTAATGAAGGATTTCGCTTTACCTCAAGCTGAGGAGGAAGCCACATCCATCAGAAGGTCTACCATCCAAGACAACAATTTCGAGCTAAAATGAGCCACAATAGTGTTATTACAGCAACATTCTACATATGGAGGCTCATCCACAGAAGATCCAAACTCGTATGTGCGAGTATTTGGTTGAATCTGTGATACTTTAAAGTACTTGGGAGTGACCCAAGAAGCCATCCGGTTAAGGCTTTTCCCATTTTCCCTTAGAGACAAAACAAGAAGATGACTCCAATCATTCCCATCAAATTCCATTCTCACTTGGGATGATTTAAGAAAACAGTTATTAATATAATTCTTCCCACCATCCATAACTGCAAGGATCTTGAGTGAAATTACTTCATTCACACAACGCGATATGGAGACACTAAATGAAGCTTGGGAAAGATTCAAGGATCTATTGAGAAGCTGCCACAACCATGGACTGCCTCATTGGAGGCAAATTCAAGCCTTTTATAATGGATTGGAGAGCACTACAAGAAGGGAAATAGATGCTGCAACCAATGGTATTTTTATGAAGAAATCCTATAATGAAGCTTAAAATCTGCTTCAAGCCATGGCCTAGAATTGTTAACGTTGGCTGAATGAAACAGAAAACTGAAGAAAGATAGTCGGAAAGTATGAAATGGACAAAGCATGCTCTTGCTGCCACAATGCAACTCTATATTCAAAGATTAAGAGTTGGATGTCTCAAAGCCCTCCCCTTAAGTCGTGATGATGGTGAAACAGCCATCGTGTGAAATTTGTGATGGAGAACATCTTCCAGAACTTGGCCAAGGCAGGACCTCAATTGATGATGTCCCTATGGAACAACTCAACTATGTTGGTAACCAGCAAAAATACCCCAATAGTTTTGAGCGCAGTAACTTTAACCCACGCAGGAATGACCACCTCAACTTTTCCTGTAGCAACAATCGGCATGTCTTGAACCTCACACCATAGAATCCTTCCCAGTTTTAGTCTCAAATGCAAAAACCACCTTATCAAAGACCTCAGAATGATAAGATTATAACATAGTTGGCTATAGACGCCAAGAGCAACACTGACCTGATAGCACAACTAGTCGCTGCCTCAAGCAGTTTTATACAAGAGACCCGAGCTAACTTCAAGGATCAAGCTGTAGCTATAAGGAACTTGGAATCTCAAGTTGGTTAGTTGGCAAAATAGTTATCTGAGAGACCACCAGGTGTTCTGCCTAGCACCATAGAGGTAAATCCAAGTAGCAAGTTAGGCCATAACTTTGAGAAATCGAAGAGTGAAGGAGAACCCAACACGAGTTACAACCCCAAAGCAGAAAGTTAAACAGAAGGTTGAAGAGCTTTGTCCCCAACAGTATGCTGAACAGAAGCTACAAACCCCTTTTCCTCAAAGGTCGAAACAAGGAAAGTTAGATAAGAAGTTCCAAAAGTATCTTGAAGTCTTCAAGAAACTTCACATCAATATTCCCTTTGCTGAAGCCCTGGATCAGATACCTTGTTTTGTCAAATTCATGAAGGACATATTATCAAACAAGCGTAAGTTTAAGGATTATGAGACTATGGCCCTCATTGAGGAATGCAAAGCCATCTTGCAAAAGAAATTGCCTCTGAAATTGAAGGATCTAGGGAGTTTTACTATTCCTTGTTCTATTGGCAATTCTACTTTTGATAGAGCATTGTGTGATCTTGGTGTAAGCATTAATTTGATGCCCTTGTCAATTTTTTAGAAACTTGGATTAGGAGAAACTCAACCCACGACTATATATCTACATCTAGTGGACAGATCCATCAAACACCCAAGAGGTATCGTTGAGGATGCCCTGATCAAAGTTGACAAATTCATCTTCCCAGCATACTTTGTTATTCTGGATATGGAGGAGGATCGTGATATCCCCATTATTTTGGGAAGGCCATTTTTTGCCACTAAAGGAGACACTATTGATGTGTAAAGAGTCGAAATAATACTAATAGTCTAAGGAGAAGAAGTCAAATTCAACGTGTTCCAAGACATGAAACATCATGACCGCCAAGAAAGTTGCTCTAGCATTGAAACTACTGATCACATGCCTTTGGAGGTATATGAGTATCACCAAGATAAATTGGAGAACTGCCTGGTAAGTGAGAATCCCGCGATCCTAGAGGAGCCAACAATAACGGAGTGTGCTCAATGGTTAGACGCCAACGAACCCCTAAAGAGGAGTTATTTTGAAGATTTGGGGTGAAAGGTCAGATTGAGTTCTATTGAAAAATCCCCAATTTTTTATTTAAATTGTTGCCACCACATCTGAAATATGCATTTCTGGGCCCAACCAGTACACTTCCAATAATTATTTCAACACCCTGACTAAGGAAGAGGAAAGCTATTTACTACAAGTGTTGCAAAAGCATAAAAGAGCCATAGGGTGGACATTGGCTGATATCAAAGGCATCAGCCCAGCCTTGTGTATGCACTGGATCTTATTGGAAGAGGGAAGCAAGTCATCTATTGCAGTGCAGAAGTGGTCTACAAGGAAATATTGAAGTGGTTAGATGCCAGGGTAGTGTACCCCATATCAGACAGTAGTTAGACCAACCTCATAAATGTGTCCCCAAAAAGGGAGCATGACTGTGAAAACCAATGACAACAACGAGTTGATCTCGAAAAGAATAGACACTGGCTGGCAAATTTGCATGGACTATAGGGTGTTAAACAAAGCCACAAGGAAGGACCACTATCCACTTCCTTCTATTGATTAAATGCTAGATAGACTTGCTAGGCATAAGTTCTATTGTTAACTCGATGGATATTCAAGATACAACCAAATTTCTATTGCTCCAGAAGATCAAGAAAAGACTACATTTATATGCCCTTATGGTATATTTGCATTTAGACGTATGCCCTTCGGCTTATGCAATGTACCAGCCACATTCCAGAGGTGCATGATGTTAATATTTTCTGGTATGATCGAACGGATCATTGTTTAGCCAATCTCAAGAAAGTGTTGTTACACTGCGAGGAAACAAATCTTGTCTTAAATTTGGGAAAGTGCCACTTCATGGTGAAAGAAGGTATTGTATTAGGACATAAGGTATCAAGTTTAAGGATCAAAGTTGATAAAGCAAAGATCGAGGTAATCTCCAAACTACCACCACCATCCTCAGTCAAAGGTGTGCAAAGTTTCCTAGGGCATGCAGGTTTCTACCAAAGCTTTATAAAAGATTTCTCCCATATCACTCAGCATTTGTGCAAATTGTTAGAGAAAGAAGCCTCGTTTGATTTTGATGGGAAATGCTTAACAGCCTTTAACACGTTGAAGGAGAAACTCAAATCTACCGCCATTGTTTGTGCTCCTAATTGGGACACACCCTTTGAAATCATGTATGATGCGAGCAATTATGCAGTGAGTGCGGTGTTAGGCAGAGCCACAATAAGATATTTCACACAATCTACTACGCAAGCAGGACAATGAATGTTCCTGAGCTAAAATATGCAACAACTAAAAAAGAGCTCCTAGCCATAGTCTTTGCATTCAATAAATTTTGGCCCTACATTCTTGGAAGTAAAGTTGTAGTATACACCGATCACTCAATGATAAAATACCTGACGCTAATCCAAGATTGATTCATTGGGTTTCATTGTTGTAGGAATTTGATCTTGAAATAAAGGACAAAAGGGGATCCGAGAATCTAGTAGGTGACCATCTATCATGCCTCGAGAAAAAAAGCCCAGTGGTGCCTACCTATGATAAACATCCCATCCAGGATAATTTTCCAAATGAGATGCTGATGGGGATAGAATCACACAAAGATCCAAAAAGGGGACATTTAAGGTGAATGAACAGAGATTGAAGCCATATCTTGATGATACGAACAACACCGCCATCATCCACCTGAAGGACTGAAGGAAATGGGCGTCAAGCTCGTGACGGTAATGAAGTGCTTCTTGGGAGGCCACCCAGGCCCTTTTAATCCAGAACAGGGAATACCTTCCATTCTCTCTACTATATCTGAATTACACTTCACATCTATTTTTAATCTATTCTGAGCTTCAAGTTTGGGGAAGGGTGTAGGTTTATTCTTGTTCGGAATTTAGTCTTCTATAGACAATTTCAATATTTTTCTGTATTTTACCTACATGCTATACTTAGACTGAGTAGTCAGCCATTTGATGAAAATGTTGGTTTTCATGTGCTCTATGCAGATCACAGCAGAAGAGAGAACTAGAGGGATGGGGATCGCTATGAAATATTTGAGCGAAGCCATTATTCCGACAATTCAGAGACAAATCATCGCTATCTCTTCAAGAAACACAAAAGGACTTGACATTTTTATGACCCCATCTGCGATTTCCTTAAATTGGGCTGACTAGTCAATCATTGTGCAATTAGACTCATGGGTCGCAAATTATGTCATTTACAATATAAAGCCCAGCCAAATGCAACCCTAACTGGCCATATAAAAGCTGAGCATTTCCCGCTCACACTCAAACCCTATCGCTCACACTTGCTATAAGAGCATTAAACAAACACAGTAGCCATTGCGCAGCCAAGTCGCAGACCAGTCTTGTTGGTTACCTTTCTACATCCTTCGTGAGTGCAATCAACTGGGTAAGTGTAGCTATCCCAAACTCCTTTTCTTTGCGATTAGTGATAAGAAACTCAGCTGCTAAGGTAAAATGGCTTTGAAAAAGACACAGGTCACCAAATCTTAACATCGGGGTAAATTTAAGGGGGCAATAGCGCAAGACTTATATGATTCCATTGTGGGAGTGCTAGATGTGATTAAGGAGCGTAGGATGTCTGCAGGGATTTTGGCTAGTTTGCACCTTGCAGTGAGTGATAGAGGGTGGACAAAATTTCTTAGTAACCTAGGAGAGTTTTCTGTGAATTTGGTGCGTAAGTTCTACGCGAATCTGACTATGGCAGACCGAGAGAAAGTTTGGGTTCAGGGCTGTCTGATACCCTTTAGCTCGAAAGCAATAAATGATATATATAGGTTGCTGAGCATAGAGAAGGATGAGTATTTCCGATTTCTCAAAGGCGACCCATATCTGAAGGAAGTGGCTGGATTTTTATGTTCCTCGGTCATGAAGTGGAAGCAATCTACAGGGCCAAAATTCGTAGAGTTGGATATCACCAAAGTCGACTACCACTCCAACACTGTGTTGTGGCACATCTTCATTTACACCAGAATGATGCCCACAACTCACACCGCGGATGCCAAACTTAAGAGATTATTGTTGATCTATGCCATTGAGACCATGATGTCAATTGACGTGAGAAAGATTCTTTACAAGGAAATAATGGAGCACCTCGTAGGGTTGAGCAAGCACACCAACTCCCTGCATTTCCCATCTCTAGTCACGGCGATGTGCCTGAAGGCGGGTGTTGCTCTGCCACCTAAGGAGAAGTTGACACCAACTGCCTCAGATATTGGGGCACCTTGTTATCCAAACTAGGTGCCTATTCGGAGAGGATCAAGAGGTGATCTGAAGGCCTACCATAGTCTTCCCTACACCAGTTCGTCATACTCCAACAAGTCCTACGCCATCCAGCTCCAAGAAAAAAGGTAAAACTCCAATTCACAAGCCTGTACCCTGCATCACTAATTTGCAAGCCCCAAGTGCAACCCCCAAAGTAGCACACTCATCCACGGAGGACCACTAGAGAGTGGTCATGGATCACACATATAGCAGCTTTGCTGTCATCCACACAAATCTTGTTCTGATGACGGTCACTCAAAGAATCCAGTTCCTAGTCAGCCCACTGCCTCTGCCGCAGCTGAAAATCAAACCACCCATCCTTGTTGTTGAAGAGGAAGAGGAGAGTGAGCCTGAGGATGAGTCCTCAGCTTCTGAAGCTGAAGCTGATCTGTCTGGATCTGATTGAAGGTCTACCGGCTGTCTTAGGGGAGTAATGTTTATTGCTTTATCTTTTCTCTCCACTAAGGGCAGTGTTGGGTTTAATTTTGGGGAGGAGTGCATTATTTAAACTGTTATGCGTTTTGTTCTATCTGGTTTAGCTACTCGTTAGTTAAACTACTATTATCCTGTTTTGAACTATTTTGTTTTGTTGCTTGAACTTTGGTTTAATTTGGTTTGGACAATCTGTTTTGAATTATGGTGTGATTTGTTTTATTTCGTTCAGTCATTTTGCTTCCTGGTGTGGTTAGGTATTACTATGCATCATGCTTACTCGAGAATAGTACATCTTATACATTATGTCATTATTTTGAGGAAGGATTACATGGTAAATAGAAATTGGTGAGTGGCGCATTGTGGATACTATGCACAAGTGAAACAATCTGAATGAATTATTGGGTTGGATAGGAACTCTGAGGGATTCTTCGACTAGAAGTGTAGCCCCTCTGAGCCTAAACAAGTTCGGGACAAGTTATGGATAGAAAAAAAGCAAAAGCAACATAGCCAAAAGCACAATTCTTTTTTTTTGTATTGTGAGGAGTAGCTACGCATTTCTATACATATGCACTCAAAGCTCAAAATGCTACTCAGAAATAAAAGAAAAGGAAGGAGCATCACTTATATAAATTAATGCTCTCAAAATGTATGCATTAGTGCTCTCAAAAATTCATTATACGAATCTTGTAAAGAGCACGCTTATGGGCTTAAAAATAAAGTTTATCTGAATCGTTGACTGCCTTGACATGGCAAAAAGCGAGGGTGATGGAAAAGGTTGAAGGGTCAAGTAGGAATATTGTTCAACTCACGTACCTAAGACGGGGAAGATAACCAAAAAAAACATAAGACCCATAGGCCCACTTTGCGAAATTCTTTGAAACAAGCAAACTCTCTTTAAATATAATGAATGTATGTATTGATGCATTTATTCTCAAGTATTCTATGTGGCTACGACGTTTTATAAAGATTTATCCAAAAAGGGATAGGGTTCCTCAAGGAGCTTTAGAACTTTGCTTGAGGGCAAACAAAGGTTCAAGTTTGGGTTGTTGATAAGTGGGTTTTGTACTAACTTATAACTGACTTTTATGCTTAGATCTCGCAAATCCTCAACATATAAAAGTGTATTTCATACCTCTTTTCTCTTGTTTTGCAAGATTTCAATGAATTGGTCACACAAAAATGGAAATAAAGGATGAATGACAACAATCACAAGGTCATAACCCCAAATCCTACAGGTTGTTACTTTGACCGGAACACTACCTCATATTTTGGCAGGAAAATAGACAAACCCTACGTGCATATAAAGTAATGGATGGAGAAGTCTACCCTTACTTAGGAGAAAATATCTACCTAATAGCTTATCTTGGAAATTAATACAACTCAAAAAGGAAAAGGACTTAATCCATTCGGAGAATATATGGGAGGAAATGATGGTTAGAGAGAAGAAAGAGCTCTTGCAGCTGCACAATTCAACCTAAGGGGTTCCTTGAATTATGAACTCTACATTTTGTTATCTTTGGGAAGTTTGTGCCTCAAGAATGAGCTAAACTAGTATTCTAGGGCGTGATGTAGCCCTTTGTATATTTTTTTGGAATTGTTTTGAATTTTTAGTTGTTTTATAATATGTTGAAGTTGTTTGATTTTATTGCACTTCATTTTGAACTAATATGTGATTGATGACCATGTATTAGTGTTAGGCTTGGTTCGAGATTCGAGAGATAAGAACTTAACTAAAAATGATAAAATCAACCCCAAGTACCATGAACACGAGATTCGAGAGATAAATGTTCATGGGAAAGGTCCCCCTTGTGCGGATTTCATGAGTTTAAAGCCTCTTAGTAGGACACGAGATTCGAGTGATGAGTGCAAACCAATTAAGAGAGAATTTTGTGAGGTATCGATTCGTGGTATGCTTAGGCATGAGATTCGAGAAATGAATGCCTATATACCGCATAAGAGGAGCTATTCCTAGAAAAATTAATGTTGAAAAGAAGGAATCTAATGGACAATTTAGCTTCAGATCTAATAGTTGAAATAAGAAACTAATTCCCTAAGATGCATGAAGAGGTGCAGTCATTGCCTTAGATCTCTACCCAAGAGAAATTATCCTTTAATTTGTGCCTAGTAAATCGAAAATACAGAAAGAGTGTCTTGCATGGATACATTTACATTTTTGTTTTTAGTATAGAATTCGACTCGGTCTGTTATTTGTCCAAATTGCATTCAAACTAGCTTAAGTTGGTACTTATCTTCTACAATTCCCATGGTTCAACACTCGACTTTATCACTTTATTACCTGTACGACTTGTGCACTTGCAATTATAGTTGATGCACTAGATCAGTCCAACAGGGACCAAAGATAATATTTAGGGACAATGTCTAGAGGAATCATTCAAGGAGTTGAACCAAGTGTCGTGGACCATAGCCAAGATGATCAATAGCTGTCCAAACATTATCCCAAAACTTGCTCACTTGATCATAGCCTCGAAGATGCAACGTGATTATCAACTCGTGTGAACACATGCATGGTCATGCAAGGTCCACATGTTTTCTACCATGGAATGTGTGTACACAAAATGGAGTGTGTGAACACAAAACTTGTCGAAGATACCATGCAAAGCCATGAGATCAAGTTCAATCCATGCAAGATGGAGATCGACGCCATCAAGTTCAATACATGCAAGTTCATCATCAAGTTCAATCCATGCAAGGGAGTGATCAAGGTCCAAAATCCATGCAAACTCGTGGCCCAAGTGCATACAAAGTCTTGGACAAAGATAGCGTCATCGAACATTCAATTCGGTCCATAGTACATTTATGGAAGTGTGTTGAAGGTCACTCCAAAACTTGACCAACTTTATGGAGACATGTTGGAAGTCTCTCAAAGACTTATGAAGGCATGTTGAAGGATTCTCCAAAGCTTGAAGGTCATGGAAAAAGCTCATTAAGGGAAGCATTGAAGATGGACGACCAAGACACTATCTTGTCTAAGTATATGTTGTTTTTCTCATTCTATAAATAGATGATGTTTAAAGTTTGCTAGTTAGTTTTTGTTGATTTCAAGTTGTATTTGAGAGGTTGTGTCATCCTTGTCTTTTATGAAAATTCTTTGGACTTATCTAACTTGACTGTGACGTCCTATATTCCAGAACTTATTGCTTGATTCATGGTTGAGACAAGTTCTCTTCAGGGTTTCTTGTATAACATTCCTTTTGAAAATCGTAGTTCTTGATTGGTTGACATAAGTTCTCTTCAGGTCAAGGCTTAACAAATTTGTTTTGATTTTGTGTTTTTGAAATCCAATCACTGGTATGGGTTTTTGTCACACTTATTGGCAAGGTTCATATCACCTTGGATCGATGATCTTTCCATGAGGTGGGCTACCAGATCAAGTTGCTGCTCAAAGGTGAGTGATGGAAACTCTGCCAGGCTCTCAAAAATTATGGCCACTTTCTTTTCGTCAGCGTCTGTGCTGGAACCGACTTGACCATCAAGGTATTTCATACCTTTCAGCATCAATGCATCTATGTTGGAGATACTTTCTAAAGCTTTCTCATAAAAACTGTGGGAGAAAAGTACACCGGTCTTTCTCTTCTTTGTGGAACGGCCCCTAGGCTCCACATTAAATGGCTGCGAGGTGGATGCCTTCTCGACTGGCTCTGTTTCTTTACCATATGAATCTTCTCCGTCGACTTTATTCTCATCACAAGAAATGTACTGATCCGTGAGGGTTTCGTCGGTGGTTTCCTTTTCAATTACCACGGAAAAATCCTCGCCAAGAGCACCTTGAGTATGGTACTTGCCGAAGATCTCACAACATTCGTCACATAGGGGAAAGTGTTTACCCTTGATGTGAACAAATTTTTGGTTCATTTGCATTGTTAAAAAATAGTAAGGTCAATTAGACGCGTAAGCGAGGGCTGGCTGTGATAAATGACACAATTACCTTTAGTAGCTCATTCTAAAGATACGAACTATCTACTATCAGTGTGTGTGTGTAGCCGGATCCATTGCTATCCTACTTTGACCAACAAATTAGCTCAGCAGACTCGATTAGTTTTTCAAGGAGTGAATCTTGTTTTTGATGTTCTTTACTTGAACTTCGCTTCCCTTAACCAGCTCTCGTATCCTTCTTGCACACCTTGTGTGCAAGTCCCTCTTCCACCCCGTTACAACTTTGTAACCCTCTAAAGCAAGTTTCTTGCATGCAACTATTATGGCTCTCTCCTCGTCAAGTGTGAAGTACAATTTCTTCTCGGGTGAATGCTTGTTTGACTTCTTGTGTGGAGATTGTCTTCTAGGCGTGGCAAAGAGTTTCTTGGCCTTCTGCTTAAGTCTCGACCTAGGGGTGTACTGTTGGGCTTGCTAAGGTTCTTTGCTGAAGTCAAACTAGTTGAGACTATCATTGTCCATGTTCCCCATCCTACGTCTTACAAAGAAAAAGGAAAAAATAGAAACAAAGCATCATAGAACCATGAAATGACAAATATATTATGCAAACACGGGTCATGCATAGTAACAAGACAAATCAAACAAAAAATAATCAACAAATCAATATTGTTAAGCATTAACCCTCAAACAGTTATTGCCTAAATAATCCCATCAGCCACTTGAAAAACCATGTATCACCCCTATGGTGAAGCTTGAGTCGACTGAACAACATTGTAAGCTGCTCAATGTTCAGTTGCCAGATCATCATGCTTCTGAGTCTACACTAGTGACGATTAAACTTACTGTATGTATTGTTCGTACTCATCAAGTAGAGCACTATGCTCATCCTCCACTATCACCCTACTACCAGTAGTTGATCATTTGGTGTGGTGTCCATAATGAAGTTATGGAACAAAGTGCAAGCTAGCATTATTCTTCTTTGTTTCCTAATGGGGAAATAGGTTGGACTCCACCACACCGCAAATCGATTATTTAGAAGTTAAAATGCCCTCTCTATGACATTACTTCAAGTGATATCTTGTGGATCTATATGGTGTTAGAAAAATCTTCGCAGTTCATGTACCCGTCGTCGCACAAGTAATAATATCCGGACATGGACTACTAAACTAGTTTACTACCCCACAACTCATAAACAAAATAAAAGACAATGTAAAATAATGTGGCGGGCATACTTTGTGGTACCTTAAGGCATGTGTTCTTGATCAAAGCATCCCTAAGAATCCGTGCATCTGCCACTGAAACTTCCTAACAAGCAAGCATGTACACAAATTTGCCTTTAGTGTCACAAACTCCAAGCATGTTGGAGGTCAATGTACCTTTCCTAGTCCTGTATCAAGGCTGGTCCTCAATAGGTGCAAGTACAGGTATGTATGTCCCATCCAGAGCCTTAAGCATCCCTTGCACGATTATCAAGGAATGTGTAAGATCAAATATTTGAAAGCATTGAAACATTGAACATGGGCACTGTGGTTACCTAGAAATAGCTCCATCGTTTGTCACTACATTTGGCATCTACTAGCTTCAGGACGACTAGGAATTTGTCCTTTAGTTTGATCACAGTGCTTAGAACCTCGTGAAAAGTCGCCTTATTGTTTGGTCACTCCTCTGAAAATCCATTTGTAGTGTC
Organism: Pinguicula moranensis; assembly: GCA_028565015.1. Classification (NCBI taxonomy): domain Eukaryota; kingdom Viridiplantae; phylum Streptophyta; class Magnoliopsida; order Lamiales; family Lentibulariaceae; genus Pinguicula; species Pinguicula moranensis. The sequence continues at coordinate 4,784 of JAOWBN010248443.1, read as the reverse complement.
ATATTCTTCTGGTGATGGGCTAATGTACGAAGAAAAATCGTGGTCTTCTCCGCAACTAAAATGTACTGATCATCCTTTAAGCCACCCTCAACTCTCAAGACCCTACAAAGCTCGATGAATGCTCTCTTGTGCATCATGAGATTGTGGAAATAATCCCGATTGTGCCCTTGGGTTAGTCTTTCAAAAATGACATTTGTTCAGATATCTTATCAAGAATCAAGTACTTAGGTGGGTTAGTGCTCTTACGTTTTCGTTCGGCTCTCTCATACTCATCTTTCCTCGTAAACCGATAAGAACCAATATAACAGTTGAAGAACACAATTACTAGCTTAGAGTCCATGAGTTAATGTGATGATTACTTAAATGTGTAATACAACGAACAAGCAATTAACTAAGAACTACAAAGAAGACAAAATTCTAACAGCACAACAAAGGACCCTAAACCGTAGTATAAAGATCAAGGTCGAAGGTTGTAAACCCTTCAACCCTAATATACAATTTACCCGCAACTCCCATGCTAATCGACGAAATAGGAAATTTGAAATACATACACGGACTCGAACATATAACACTATCCACTTACACGCTAGCAAGTTAACATTAATATTAATACAGATCCATAGTAACATTAGCTAAACGAACATATAACACTAATACCGAAAAGCATTGGAAGCAGATATGTGACAAGACACGTACCCTAACAGAAAAACAAAGGCGAGACTTTTTATAGATAGGATAACTCGAGAACAAAAAATTGTAGCTCTGACAAATATTTAATCAAAACACATGAATTTAACACATTATCCATAGATTAGGGCATAAATGGAAAAAAGGAATTTACCTACAACGTTCAGATGGAGACGAAGATCCAGACAAGCTGTCTAGGTGAGGGAAGGGAGTGAGAAGATGAAAATATGCTGCCAGGGACGAGAGCCCGAAACTTGTGAGTTCGAAGAGACAGGAATTCGAACAGGTATGAGTTTAACGAGAGATGGGCGTGCGTGTGCTTAAATACAGTATTTTTTCAGGAATCGCATCACAATCGATCTACCAAAATAGTCCATCGAGAAACTTGGAAGGTTTGAGTAGTGAAAAGATATGAGAAATAATTGTGCATCGTTTCTCAGGGTCACGATAATTTTTATTATTCATAAGGTCATGTATGGGATTGCAATATATACTAACTACGCTTCGTGATTTTGCATCTCAGTCTTGAATGTAGTTATATCATGATCTTCACTTGTGCACTTTCCAATGCACAATTATCATTTTTCTCTATTTAGTTATGTATTCCTAACTATATGTGTGTCTACTAATTAATGGCATTGGCCGATAAGAGTAAAAAAGAAACATGATTTAATATGCAGTTTAATTATAAAATGTTTGGTGTGACAGTTATTTTTTTTTTGGCTGTGACGGTTTGTTGGATGTAAATCTTCCATGGAATTCAAACAAGAGTAGAAGGGACAATGTTCTGGTATTACTAATGGGTATTAATGAAACAATTTATAATGGACTATGTATTATTGAAACCCAATGTATGCTTAGAATAGTGAGAACAATTTTACTACTAAGGTTTTTTTTAATACTTATGAAATTTTGTGATTATGCCTTCCCTCCTCCCTTTTTTTGATTAATTCAATATGAGTATTCTAAAACTCATTTTTATTTTTATTTTTAGTGCAAAAGAAAGATCTCTAATAAAAATATATATCAAAATATCTTACAAAATAAAAGAAAGCCTAGCAAAGTAAGGCATAAACCCTACATCAGTACGCGTGATAAGATGCGAATATGGGCTAATTGAGTCTGGTCAATATGCAACTCCACTGAAATAGGAGGAGGGAGAGACTCAACACCATCATAAAAGGAGGAATAATTATTCGCTCCAAGATAAGTAGGCGGTCTGTACAAAAGTTGGCTTCACGATGTACATGTCGAATTTGCAAGGAGAAGTAGATGGACAAGGATAAGATGTCATGATATGAAAAGTCATAGCATCATGGTGGGACGTGATCTTATTGAACCAGTTCACCAGAAGTAAAAGGTCTGATTCAAATATAACGCAATCCAGGACAATAAGATAGTAAAGAATCAAACTATGTAAAAAGAGCCAAGATTTCAGCCATGGTGCTAGACGTACCATCCAAAGACTGACTGAAAGCTAATTAACAATATTCCATAAAGTCATGGAGAATACCTCCACAATCACTAGAAGCAGTCGAGGCGAAACCATCAATGTTAAACTCCAGCATTCTAAAGAGCAAATGTTCTCAACAAATAAATACAGGTCGCTTCAAGGAAACCCTCTGAACTGGAATTTGCAAATGATGCGAAAGGGTAATGCCCGTAGGGGATGTGCATTGTGTGGGGCGTAATAAAGGAGTAAGATTAGATAGTCATTACTGCACTCTCAAGATAATACCATGGGGGTCAACATTGCAATATTGAAATTGGACCCCATTACTGGCAAGCCAGATCTCCCAGCGAATCAAGGGTAAGAGCATTCGAGTCAATAAAGCGAATTGAGAGTTAGCTCTAGAACGCTCCCAACATAACTGCGATGGTGAGGTGACCATAATGGATAGGCCAACCAAGTGATGAGATATAAAATCTTCAAACCGATGCAACGGCAGCACAACTCATAAATAAATTATCTAGTGATTCCTTTGCACCAACTAATCATACCGAGAATTTTGATACCAAAGAAATACTTGATCGTTGCACCAACTAATCACAACTCATAAATTAACGATCTATTGAAACTTGTCTTGGTGTTCAGCCCCTAAACTCTGTCATGGACTTAATATTTTTGCATATATAACTCAGCTTTATTAACTCTAATAAGAGTAATGAGACTGTTTCGGTTTTGTTTTGTTAGCTTAATTAGATTCTTGTGGTTATTACAACAGGATCTTTTTCGGTTTTGTTTTGTTAGATGATCTGGGTTAACATTTCAGATTCTACTAGCAGAACCTGGTTGTGGCCTGTGGGTGTGGTTGCATTCTGTGTTCTATTTTTTCCTATGGAGTATACAGGTAAAATGGGCGAAAGAGTGCAAAATGTGAGAAACGTGCAAAACGAGCTATGGAGCAATACAAACTAGCCCAAGGCCACCCATTTTTTGGGCGTGTCGGGCTTTTCCGACCTGCTTAAGAAAATGGGTAAGGCCCGCACCTTCTATTTTCTACAAACAGGCAATGTGTGCCTTAAAAACACCACCGTTTACCCATAATAGGCAGGACAGGCTAGCCCGCCCCATCCGTATGCCGACTACTAATCTCATCCTTATAAATTCATCAATAATGGAATCAACGTCTAAAAATTGAACAATTTCTTTTTCAATATTTAGTAATTAATTTTCTTCCCTGTCACAGAAAAAACTTTGCACATTTTTTAAAGTGTTGAAAGATTTTGCAAAACTTTACTCTTATGGGTATCAATTGTAAAAAGTTCCAATTGATAATTGAGATGGAATTGCTCTTGATTTGTAAAATGAATAAAACTTTTCAACTAGCTTGCAAATAGCATCAGTATCAAATAACATATATTCATCTATATGATCCAAAGCTGAACTTAATCTTAACAACTCAATTATATGTTCATTAAGCTGATGCTTCATCTCTTGCAAAATTAATTTTTATACAAGTACATGTCATAATAGAAAGGCACAACTCTGCCCGGATAATTTTGTCACCAATAATAATTTTATACCCCAATATCTCAATGATGAAATATGTCTATCCCGCAATACTATGACGTTCATGGTAGTTTCCATCACCTACCAACATATAGACCTCTCAACAAAGAGCCAAATAATTGGTATCTTGTAACAAGCACCGCACCTTAAAACTTGGCCTAGTTGCCGCACCCAACATGTAATGACCCCAAAATTTAAATTCAAAATCATTAAAATAGCAATAGTCGATTAAAAATCCAATTAAAACATTTAACTTCAAATTGAGCCCATCAATCCAAATTGTCACTTGTTGGGCCTCCTAGACTTCACACATCAGCCCACGAGTTAGATTAAGTAGAATAGAAATAATTATTATTTCAACAAAATCAATCCATATCTCAATTCTTGCGTCATCATTTTGTTCTTCTTCAAGAACCAGCCGTCGAAAAATCCCATCAATTCCTTTTAGATACGCTGAAAAATCTCATCAATTCCTTTCATGAACCATGGCCACCTTTCAGCAACGGCAGAGGGAGGGGGACCAAACTGTAAAACTAAAAAAAATACATGATAAAAAATAATTTTTAAAATCCTGGGGCACCATGCCCCCCCGGTCCCCCATACCTCCGCCCCTGGATCAAAGTCTAGATGTGCATGCGTGAGAAATAGGTAAAAGGTGGATTCTTCTTCCTCCATGCAAAATGGGCATATTCGTTATTCAACATGCATTGGTATTCCACATACAGAGAGGCATCCGGTCCGGGCTAAACGGGCCAAAACCATTTTAGCCCGGTCCGGACCATTTTCGTGCCCGCCCGATTTAAAAACGGGCGGTCTTAAGCAGTTTAGGATTGCAAAATGGGCGGTCCGGGCTAAACCGTTTAGTAAAAATGACGGATACGGTTTATCAAATTTTAATTCGGGCGGATACGGGCGGGACCCGATTAGACCGCATTATTTTTTATTTTTTATTTTTTCATTTTTTTATAATTTAAATCTTTATAACTTATAAAGTTACAAAAATAAAGTTATAACTTATAAATTTATAATTTATAATTCATATTCATATCTTAAGATAAGTTTATAAGTTCATATATATTTATAA
>JAOWBN010248421.1:0-11719 GCA_028565015.1 Pinguicula moranensis | reverse complement strand
GTTTGCTTTAGTTTATACACAAGTGTCTAAAATACTACAAACCTAAACTTCCTTAGTTTATGCATGGACGAGGATGGCCTAGACCATAGGAGTATGGGCTATGATTACATCAATGGCCGAAAGATTTGTTTTCAAATTTAAAGACGTTTTATTATTATAATGGCATTATTATGGTAAAAGCAAAACCAAATACAAAATAACCAAGTACTCATTAGATCTACTGCTAGATAGCCCAACTTTCCTACCTGGTTCACAAGATTGCTTTTTTCTTTGATCCCCATAGTGAAAATTGTGCAGTGGGGATCATAAGTAGAAGCTCAATAGAAGCTAGTTACCTTATGCTACGTCAAATATTCTCTTGTCCTAAACTTAGTTTGTCGTTGTTATAGTAGTTTGCTCATTGTTTTGCACCTGAAGTAGGGAAGGCTCCATTTTTTCGTTCTAATTCTTCCTTTGTTTTTCTTAGACAGATGGCTTTCCTGAAGCAGTCTTTGGTTTATCCTGGCGGAACCTTGTTTTCCTAGGGAGTTTGCTATACTATTTGTTTCCCAAAACTGGCCATACTGTGGACAAGATCGTCCCAATAATTCCAAAGATACCAATTGTCACCCATGTTTTGCCTAATCCATTTGACCAATATTATGGAATTCGTATCTATGACGCTGTAGTCCCATCCTTACTATTTGCACAACTTATTTCCTTCGGAAACTTATTGGAGCTTCACAATGTTGTTGGATCCTATACCAAATGTTGTGAGAAAGTTGCCAAGAAACTTTCGTGTCCATCGCTTGCAATGCCTCCTCCGCCTGAAGTCCCGGGGTTGCCAAAATTGCTGCCATCACAGTTGATGTTTATCCCTTCGATCGGGAGGTGAGGTGTGGTGGTGTGGTGGGGAAAGGCTCCCACGTTATCCATATGCTTCTTTCTCCATCTGTTAGTTAATTGATCTAGAATGTGCTTATCTTGTATCTAAAATGTCAAATGCAAGCAACATAATTCAAGTTTCCATAATAAGGAAATGTACCTATCGCTCTATTTTCACGAATATCCCTCTCAGCTTCGCCTTTCTGGCAAAAGATAAACCAATGACACATTCTTCCTTTTCAGGTCTAGTATATAGGATACTTTTTTCCTTATAACTCTAGCCAAATCACTACCAGGAATATAAGATCGTTTGTTTCTTGTCGTCTAGAACTGTTGCAATCGCAAGCTGATGTCACATGCACTACCCTGCGAAAAATATTGGCATCCAGTGGAAGGCAGTTATGCTACACTCTTAAAGCACATAGGGCCATTTTCTATGGAATGAATCTATTCCAGATATTCTTTAATTTCGATTGCAAAGATTTTCACAATTTGATGTAGGACCACGCGGAGAACATACTGAATTTTCCATTTTCTTTTGCTACCCAAATAATCTCATCCTCCTCAGATTTTGTGGCATTTTCTCAGGTTTTTAATTGTTTAATTTTCTTACATTTACTCTAGCCGAGCTCTTTCTACACTTGGTCCGAATTTCATTAATTTGAATACCAAAAATCTTGGACCTTCTTGTTAATTACATGGTCCATGTTTGTTGCTAGCAGACCAGAGCTAAGCCATTTGTTGAACCAAAAAGATGAGTTGCCTTTTTTCAAAATAATATTTTTCACCAATTTTGATCTCATGCTCATTGCATATTTCAAGAACTATAGGTCTTCTCCTCAGGATTTACGGAATATCAAGTGTTCTTTTCTATTATATTTCGCACAAAAAAATATTTGCACCGTAGAATTGTTCCTGACATTAGCTTTAAACACAACTTCATGGCAATGACATTTTGTACCTCTTTTAAATCTTTGATTCCTAGGCCACCCTCATACAAAGGTTTAAATATCCTCTTCCAGGCTCGCCAATGCATTTTTTTCTTGACTTCCCAGAGAAAATGCTTCATCCTTATAGCTCTAGCCAGACGACTACATGGCCATGGGACACGTTTTTTCCTAATAGCTCTAGCCATATCACTGCCGAAGAATATATGATCGTCCATTTCCTGTTGTCTAGAACTGCAACAATTGCAAGCTTATGTCACCTGTACTCCCCTTCCACGAATATTTGCATCCAACGGAAGACAATTCTGCTACACTCTCCAAGCACATAGGGCCACCTTATGTGGAAAGAATCTATTCAAAATATTCTTTAAGTCTGATTGCGATGTTTTTCTCAGTTTGATGTAGGACCAGACGGAGAACATAATGAAATTTTTCTCAGTTTGATGGTCTTAATATTATTCACCCCATCCAATCTCATGCTCATTGCGTATTTCTAGAACCGTGAGTTTGCCCCTATGGATTTATGGAATATCAAGCTATTTCGGTGAAAAATATTTGCACCATAGATTTGTTCCTGACATCAGTTTTAAACACAACTTCATGACAAGGACATTTTGTACCTCATTTAAATCTATGGTTCTTAGGCCACCCTCATACAAAGGTTTACATTTCCTCTTCCAGGCTCGCCAATGTTTTTTTTACTTGCCTTCCCACAAACAATTTGTCATCCTTATAACTCTAGCAAGGTTACTATATGACCATGTGACACTTTTTTTTCCTTATAGCTCTAGCCAAATAACTATCGGAGGATATATGATGATCTGTTTCTTGTTGTCTAGAACTGCAACAATCGCAAGTTGATGTCACTTGCACTCCACTGCCACAAATATTTGCATCCAGTAGAGTGCATTTCTGTCACCCTCTCCAAGCACATAGGGCCATCTTCTGTGGAACAAATCAATTCTAGGTATTCTTTAATTCTGGTTGCAAAGTTTATCTCAGTTTGTATGACCAGGCGAAGAACATACTGAGTTTTTGTTTTTTCATATGCTACCCACAAAATCTCATCCTTCTCTGATTTTAAGGCATTTTCTCAGATTTTAAATTTTTTAATTTTCTCACATTTATTGTGCCCGAGCTCTTCCTCCACTTGCTCAAATTTCATTCATTCGAATATAAAAAATCTTAGGCCTTCTTGTTAATTACATGGTCCATGATTGTCGCTAGCAAACCAGAGTTAAGCCTTTTGTCAAACCAAAAGGATGAGTTACCTTTTCTAGAAATGGTCTTAATATTTTTCACCACATTCGATATCATGCTCATAGCGTATTTCCAAAACTGTGAGTTTTCCCCTCTTGAATTATGGAATATCTAGTGTTCTTTACTGTTATATTTTGCTCAAAAATATTTGCACCATAGAATTGTACCTGACATCAATTTTAAACACAACTTCAAGGCAATGACATTTTGTACCTCCTTTAATCCTCCAACTCCTAGGCCACACTCATACAAAGGTTTACATATCCTCTTCCAGGCTCGCCAATGCATTTTTTTGCTTGCTTTCCACAGAAAATGTTTCATCCTTATAGCTCTAGCCAGACCACTACATGGCCATGGGACACATTTTTTTCTAATAGCTCTAGCCAGATCACTACATGAGAATATATGATCGCTCGTTTCCTGTTCTCTAGAATCCCAATAACCGGAAGCCTGTGTCACATGCACTCCCCTTCCATGGATAGTTGCATCCAGTGGAAGACATTTATGCCACACTCTACAAGCACATAGGGCCATCTTTTGTGCAAAGAATCTATTCCAGATATTCTTTAATTTTGATTGCAAAGTTTTTCTTAGTTTGATGTAGGACCAGGCATAGAACATAATGGAATTTTACTTTTTCCTATGCTACAAAGATAATCTCATCCTCCTCTGGTTTTGCGGCATTTTATCAGATTTTTAATTTTTTTTTAATTTTCTCATATTTACTCTGCCCAAGCTCTTCCTATACTTGGTGCGAATTTCATTCATTCAAATACCAAAAATCTTGGATCTTCTTGTTAATTACATGGTCCAATTTTGTTGCTAGCAGACCAGAGCAAAGCCATTTGTCAAATCAAAAAGATGAGTTGCCCTTTTTCAAAATAATATTTTTCACCAATTCTGATCACATGCTCATTGCATATTTCAAGAACTATGAATCTGCCTCTCAGGATTTATGGAATATCAAGTGTTCTTTTCAATAATATTTTGCGCAAAAATATTTGCACCATAGAATTGTTCCTGACAACAACTTTAAAAACAATTCATGACAATGACATTTTGTACCTCTTTTAAACCTTTGATTTCTAGGCCACCCTCATACAAAGGTTTACATATCCTCTTCCAGGTTCGCTAAGGCATTTTTTGCTTGCCTTCCCAGAGAAAATGCTTCATCCTTATAGCTCTAGCCAGACCTCTACATGGACAAGGGACACGTTTTTTCCTAATAGCTCTAGCCATATCACTACCGGAGAATATATGATAGTCTGTTTCCTGTTGTCTAGAACCGCAACAATCGCAAGCTTATGTCACCTGTACTCCCCTTCCACAAATATTTGCATCCAGCAGAATGCATTTCTATCACACTCTTCAAGCACATATGGCCATCTTTTGCGGAACAAATCTATTCCAGATATTCTTTTATTCTGATTGCGAAGTTTTTCTTCGTTTGACGTAGGACCAGGTAGAGAACATTCTAAATTTTTCGTTTTCCTATGCTACGCAGATTATTTTATCCTCCTCTGATTTTGTGACTTTGTCTCAGTTTTTTAATTGTTTAATTTTCTCCAAGTTACTCTTCCCAAGATCTTCCTGCATTTGATCCAAATTTCATTCATTTGATCACTAAAAATCTTGGACCTTCTTGTTAATTACATTGTTCATGTTTGTCGCTAGCAGATCCGAACTAAGCCTTTTGTCAAACCAAATAGAAGAGTTACCTTTTTTAAAAATGTTCATACTTCCAATCTCATACTCATTGCGTATTTCCAAAATAGTGAGTTTGCCCTTTTGGATTTACGAAATATCAAGTATTCTTTTTTATTATATTTTGCATATTTGCACCATAGGTTTGTTCCTCACATCAACTTTAACAAAACATCATGGCAATGATATTTTGTACCTCCTATTAATCTCTAATTCCAAGGACACCCTCATACAAAGGTTTACATATCCTCTTCCAGGCTAGCTAATACATTTTTTGTTCTTCCCACAAAACATTTGTCATCCTTGTAGCTCTAGTCAGATCACTACATGACCATGGGACACTTTTTTCCTTTTAGCTCTAGCCAGATCACTATCGAAGAATATATAATTATCTGTTTCCTCTTGTCTAGAACCGTCACAGTCGCAATATGATGTTACTTGCACTCCTCCACAAATATTTGCATCCAGCTAAAGGTATTTATGCCACTCTCCAAGCATATAAGGCCATCTTATGTGGAACGAATCTATTCAAGATATTATTTAATTCCAATTGCAAAGTTTTTCTAGGTTTGATGTAGGACCAGGCAAAGAACATACTAAATTTTTCTTTTTAATTTTCTTATATTTTTAATTTTTTAATTTTCTCAGATTTACTCTGCCCAAGCTCTTCCTGCACTTGTTCCAAATTTCATTCATTCAAAAACTAAAAATCTTGGACCTTCTTACATGATCCATGTTCGTCGCTAACAAACCAGAGCTAAGCCATTTGTCTAACTAAAAAGATGAGCTACCTTTCATGAAAATGGTCTTAATATTTTTCACCACTTCCAATCTCATGCACATAGCGTATTTCCAAAACTGTGAGTCTACCCCTTTGGATTTACGAAATATCAAGTGTTCTTTTTTATTATATTTTGCTCAAAAATATTTGCACCATAGATTTGTTCCTGACATCATCTTTAAACACAATTTCGTGGCAATGACATTTTGTACCTCCTTTACATCTCTGATTCCTAGGCCGCCCTCATACAAAGGTTTAAATATCCTCTTCTAGGCTTGCCAATGCATTTTTTGGTTGTCTTCCCACAAAAAATTTGTTTTCCTTATAGCTCTAGCAAGATCACTACCTGACTATTGGACCTTTTTTTTTTTCCTTATAGCTCTAGCTAGATCACTATCGAATAATATAAGATTATATGTTTCTTATTGCCTAGAACTGCAACAATTGCAAGTTGATGTCATATGGACTCCCTTGCCTCAAATATTTGCATCCTGTGAAAGACATTTCTGCCACACTCTCCAAGCACATAGGGCCATCTTCTGTGGAATGAATCTATTCCATATATTCTTTAATTTCGATTGGAAAGTTTTTCTCAGTTTGATGTAGGACCAGGCTGTGAACATACTGAATTTTCATTTTTCCTATGCTACCCATATAATCTCATCCTCCTCCGATTTTGCGGCATTTTATTAAGTTGTTAATTGTTTAATTTTCTCACATTTACTCAACCCGAGCTCTTCCCGCACTTGTTCCAAATTTCATTCATTCTAATACCAAAAATCTTGGACCTTCTAGTTAAATACATGGTCCGTGTTTGTTTCTAGGAGACCAAAGCTAAGTTATTTGTCAAACCAGAAAGATGAGTTACCTTTTCTCACAATGGTCCTTGAGTATTGATTAGAAACTTAAGATTCCATAGTGATCTCAAGTCTAAGGATCACTTACGCCTACTATTCTTTAGAGTATCCATCATTGACAATATGATGAACTCTAGTTGGGTCAATCCAAAGTACTTATCAACTACAAACATCCATATTCTAGCTTAGGTGTCTCTACACCATAATTGATGAGATCAACTACTTCTTTCAAAAGGAAGCGACTTAGAACAAGCTAACCTGTCCGTATTAGTGATGCTCTGTTTCCCTAATACTATTGTTATGGATGTTTAGTATTGATAACTTTATTAGAGTGCTCTCATCATCACAACTCTTTCTGATCCAATCTAAGTTATCAATACTAGGACTCCATTATTCATCATGCAATAAAGTAGTAATTAAAACAAGTTATGAAGAATTCTACAAATCATATGCATTAATATAAAAGCGTTGATAAAAAAGATCCTCGGTGATTGGCCTTAGAGCAAAGAACTAACATGTATAATTCCTTTACCCTGCACCCCTTTGCTTTATAGTGATTCTCTCTGATTTATGTTATATGGATTTGTACTATTGCTTGGTTGTTCGACAGTTTTCAATGGTGATTGTCTATCTTTGCTTGGGGGCAAATATCCTTTAACCCCTTTTTTCTGAACTAATAAGGATTCTCCGATTGAATGTTTGACATTAATTACCCCTCATAAGGTACTCAAATCCCACTTGAGTTAGTTCTGTGTTGCAGACAATGGAATCAAATCCATTCTTACCCTTTCATTTTTTGTTGGAGCATTCTGCCTTCTCAGGGCCTTGAATTCTCAGGATTTCTGTTAGGTCACTTTCTGCCTTTTGCTCATGTGTCAACCTTCGACCGAAGTACTAATGTTAGTATATTGCGTGCTTTGTTTGGTATTCAGTCTCGTATCTTTCTTCCTCCACATTGGCCGTCCCTTTGTCTCATCTATCTGTTTCTTCCGAGCTCGAGGGCCTCATTGGCGTTACATATCTCAAAACATTTCCCTAAAGACTACGTATCTTATTTTCCATCCCCTGATCTGGCCTGATTCTTGGTCCTGGGCCGTCCCCATGTCCCATGCCTTCTCCATAATTTCATCTTAGGCCCCCTCATAAAAGCATGCAGCCTAATTTTTAAATTGATCTTGGGCCTCTGCCAAGTAAAATCTAGCCATATCAACTGATGATAGGCAACACTCCCGCGACTGATCCACATACATTTTAGATTCTTCGAGGAGGCAGAGATTTTGTTCCCAATTCCATTCTCGGCTAGGCTACCGGATAGCCGCCCTCCCTAGTCCTAGCTCAACCCTATCCATTGCATTTCCCATTGACACCTTTTTTAGGCCTTTAAGCCCCTTTCCGTTATCTCCGCTCCTGAGTCACGGTTCATTTCGGAGTGACAATAGTGATCCGTTGATGTCGCCTTATCCTTCACATCGCTAGGTGTCAACCATGTAGGTATGATCTCCTCATCTTCAATTGTTGTCGTATTGCTCTTCATGGATTTTGCTTCCTTACATTTATGCAGGTTGTTACCTTGTCCTAGCGCTCTAACCTCACATCTTCTGCTTGATTGTGGATCTCCTATTGTTCGTGTTCATTCATGTCTTCCGTTTCCCCTTTGAGGTACCAAAATCTTCCTTTGGTCTGTTGTACTACAAGTACGGCTCCATTAACTTGCACCCCTTTGCCTTGTAGTGATTCGCTGCAATTTAGGTTATCTACATTTGTATTATTACATGGTCGTTTGACTGTTTTTGGTGGTGATTGTCTATCTTTTCTTGAGATTAGATATCCTTTAGCCCAATTTTTTTTTCTTCCAAAATTCCAAGTATTTTCTAATTGATTGTATGACTTTAATTACGCCTCATGAGCTTGGTACCCAAATCCCCCTTCATCCGGTTCGGTGTTGCAGACAGTGGAATCAAATCCATTCTTACCCTTTAATTTTGTTGAGAACAATTGTCCCACAGTGATTGTGAATGAAGAATTTGATGGATTTAAATATAGGGATACCACATTAATTGGTATGAAACCTTTTGGGAGTAAAAGCCCAAGAGCAAAACCGTGAGACTCAAGCCCAAAGCGGACAAAACCATACCAATGTGTGGTGTCTGGTAGGGTTCAAAACCGAAATTAAATCCTAACAGTGGTGCGGTGAGCGTGGACGTGGAGGTTCTGGCCATAAAGAGAAATATTCTTCGATGGTTATGTGCGGGCGCACTGGTAGTCCCTGATTCTGGGGAGAAATCCCCGATTTTAATATCCCTGAATGGACAATGTTTAGGGAGGAATCCCCAATTTGAAGTCCCGGTAATGGATTGCTCTAGGGGAGAAAATTCTAATTTCTGATTTGAGAGGGGCATCGGTTGTCCATTTGTTTTAGGGGAGAATGTTGAGAACAATTGTCCCACATTGATTGTGGATGAAGAATTTGATGGTTTTAAATATAGGGACACCACATTAATTGGTATGAGGCCTTTTGGGGGTAAAAGCTATGGGTGAAGCGGATCCTTTAATTGACTATGCTAGGTGGCATAAAGAGTTTCTTTCTCAGTGCATTTTGTTCGTGCTCTCTGTTCTGTCTGTTGGTAGTGCTTTCTTTTCATTTCTTTGTAGGCAGGATAGACTAGGAGCAAAACCGTGAGGGCTTCGGCCCAAAGCGGACAAAATCATACCAATGTATGTTGTCGGGTAGGGTTCAGAACAGAAATTAAATCCAAACAAATTTTTCGTTGGAGCATTCTGCATTCTCAGAGCCTTGAATTCTCAGGATATCTGTTAGGTCGCTTTCTACCTTTTGCCCCTGCGTTACCCCCGTTGACCGGAGTACTAATGTTAGTATATTGTGTGCCTTGTTTGGTCTTCAGTCCCGTGTCTTTCTTCCTCCACATTGGTAATCCCTTTGATCCTCTATCTGTTTCTTTCCTTTCTCAGCTAAGCATTACCCTTTTTTGCTGGAATAGTGACCTAGAACACAAATCATTATTGATGGTGCGCTTGTTAGCTTCATGAACAAAATATATTTGTTGCTTGAGTTTCATGTTTATACAAATCATTTGGGTTGATGACTCAAATAGTGGAACTCTATAGAAATACTTGAAACTCTAAAACAAGTCTCTGGTCTTATGTCATTAATTCAGAATGTTAGATGACAATAAAGACTAGTGTGTGGATTAATGCATGATCATGTTTTGCATATCATTGATATGGGGTATCTATTTAATCACATAGATATACGTGTACGTGGTACACATTATTGGATACGACCAAATTTGACCTACTATAAGGATTACGTATGTGTCATAAGTAGGGTCAAATAGTATTAATTCTATTATTCGAGATATTCATGATTTTAGATGAACAATATATATCTTGTGGAATTATCAAATGCTTCTTTTAACCGAGGGCTATAATGGTAATTTTCTGATATATGTCAGTCATGCTAGAAGTCAGAAATTGTCAATAGGGTACATTCTTCCATCTCGCTTCCCACGAGATTATTGATATCCCTGGGCCTCTTGATGCAGTGATGATTGTTAAGCATGAATTCGTGATTATGAGATAATCACTTATAAATAATTATTCACTGAGGATCAAAATAATTAATTAATGGTCAAATATGACATGTTTTACACTTGACATTAATTAAATGGATATTACGAGACAAAGGACTTAATACAAAGAATCAGAAATGATCAAGATCTATCTATGTTGTTTCGGATGATCATAATGCATTGTTAGATGCCAATTATGATTTATAAAGTAATGGATATTAATTTATTATCGATTCATATATAGATCCTAATGGGTCGCTCTAATTGACAAATTGAGAAATAATAAACTAATTATGTTGGACATGATTAATTAATTTCGTGATCAGATTAATTCTGAATTGAGTTGAATTTATCAGACGTGATTAATTCAACGACTCGAATGAAAAGAAAAGAATTGAGCCTCGATGAGATCGCACCCAACTCAAGTGGGTAACGAATTGGGCCTTGGAATTTAATCAAAGACCCAATCCATTTATTAAATCTCCAATTGGGCTAGGAAAGCCCAATTGGGGAGACAAGATATTTAATCTCTTGTGTCCACGTGAGGGAGTTGTGAAAAATCAAAACTCCCCCACCCCCCACCCCACGCTGGTTCTCACGTTGGGAACGTGAGAATTGGTTCTCAAGTTCCGAACGTGATAAAATCTCCTCTCTCTCCTCTTTTCTCGAGATAGACCCCGACTAAAATTCTGAAAAGAATAAAAAATTAGATTTCTGTTACTCTCTTTCGATCAAGAACAAAGGTCTAGCTGCAATCTCAATTCTGTCAAGGACTGAACATATTAGAGGTCTTCTCAATTGGAGACTCGGGGTCACAACTGAAAAAGATTCGAGAAGGATTTCGAGATCGCAACTGAAAAGGATTTTGGAATCATAGGTGAAAAGGATTCGAGAAAATTTTCGGGATCACAAATGAAGAGGATTTCGGAATCATAGCTGAAAAGGATTTGACAAGAATTTTGGGATTGCAACTGAAAAGGATTTCGGGATCCAAACTGAAAATAATTCGAAAAGGATTTTGGGATTACAACTGAAAATGATTCAAATTATATTTCAACTTCAAAATTGAGGTACAATTTCTACAATCCTTCCATTTTAGATTCATGTTATTACCAAATTATCATGGCATGTGTATATGTTCTCTTGATATTTCGTTTAGTTTTTGAGAATTTTTTTGAAATTATACGCAAATCCCAACAGTGGTATTGGAGCTGTCTTGGTTAATTATGTTTCTAGTCTTGGATTCACGTAGTTGATTTGTTAGAATATCAAAAAGAAAGAAAAAAAAATCAAAAATATTATTGTTGCAATTTTCAGTTTTTAAAAAATTGAACAAAAAGGATTTTCGTTTTTCTTTGTTTTGTAATCTACAAGTTTCAATTGAGAATTGGATACTTGAATTACATGATTGTATGATCAATTACATGAGGAAGTTGATTGATGAAATAAATAAATAAAATTTGTTCCTTTTTTTGGAAAAAAAGAAAAAGGAAGAATTTTTTTTTTCATTTTTTTATTTATGTAATTTAGAGGTTTCAATTGTGAATTGGATACTTGGATTACATGATTGCATGAAAGTTGAGGGATTAGAAATTCCTAGATGGCATATTTCATTTTTCATGATTTCATGCATTTGGGAATTGATCATGATGAATTAGGATTTCAATTATGTAGTTAGATGTTTAAATTGCATAATTGCATGATCAATTTAAAGTT
>JAOWBN010248410.1:0-11719 GCA_028565015.1 Pinguicula moranensis | reverse complement strand
GGGATTGATTTGTGGATTTTGCTTCTGTGTTAGCTTTGTGATTTAATTTGATATAATAATGTTGAGTTGATTATGTTCGTTGTTTTTAATACATAAGATTGGAGATCTTTTCTCTACTTTGTAATTGTGAATATTGGTTTTGCTTTTGTTTATTTGGTACAGTGATTGGCTTTGGGAAGAAGAGAGGGCCAAACTCATCTGAGAAGTAAAGCATAGGCTCAATTGCAGGTTCAAGTGTTTGATGGATTACTCATTTTATTGCACCACTGTACTTGCAAAGATTTATCATTTTTCTTTCGAACTGTTATAGCTGATATGGATAGAGTTTGTGTACTTTGAAGGCTCTGCACTATTATTTCTTCAACCAAATTGTTCAGACTTCGGTTGAATATCTAATATCTTTCATGGGCTATGCCATTTGTTTCATTTTGATTCTTGTGCATGCTGCCATCTCGAAAGCAAATTATTAATGAAAATCATAATGAATAACAACTGTGCAATATTTACTGTCATCGCGACGTCTTATAAGTCATTAGTATAAGTTTGTTGTCCTCTTGCCATCTGTTCCGCAGAGTTCAATGAAAACTCAGGATCAGCTGTGAATGAACAACGAATAATATAATTGTCCAAGCAAACACTTTATATATTTGTAAACCTCGAGTCATACTACTCAGTTTGAACGATATCAAGCCTTGTGTCGGTGAGATAGGACAACAAATAACATTGACTCTTAAATAGTTTTGCAACATTTAAGGCCATAGGAGTGGATACCCGGGGCATTAAAGCCATAAACATTTGGCCGGGGTGATACCCACAGGGTCGGAGCCACGATTTGAATGGAGAGGGACCAAAAATTTTGAGTTTGAGAAAACTCGATTGGGTTAATTTTGTCCGATCGTATGCACTTTTTAGATGTGGCAGAAAGAAAAAAAAATGAATGATCAATATTATTATTGTTTTAAATAATATTTTTGATAAAAATATTATTTCAACAATATTTTTATTAAAATTTTTATTTTAGACAATAATGATAATGATCGTTATCTCCATAATTTTGCACAAATTATCAATTTTTTTACAATAAAAATAAATTCAGAATTTCAGCATTTGTTTGACCATGAATATAATTTAATATTGAATTATAGAAAATAATTATATTAAAAACTATAAAAATATATATTATACATTAAAAATTATATGAAAACAAAATAGAAGGGGTTTATTATTTATTAAAATCACTAAAATAACTTAAAAAGACAAATGGTGTAGTGACAAATTATGTTGAAACATTTCTAGCAGCCCTGGATTAAAATTCCACAAGCCCAATTTTGTTAATTTTTATTTTCCAAAATGAATCGAAAAGGCTTGGACAGGATTCGAACCTGCAATTCCACGATGACAAGATCATTTACCAGCTATACAACTTTCATATAATACCAAATAAACAAATGCTATTAATATGTGTAAGGCGGACCAACAACCCCCCCAAAAAAAAAAAATCACATGTATAAAGATTTTTTTTTTAAATCTTGGGGGGACCATGGCCCCCTGGTCCCCTGGCTCCGCCCCTGGATACCCACCCTGTTCAAACTTGAGTTCGGCAAAATATTTTCATCGGTATGCAAAAGAGAAAATATCTTAACATGCTTCTCCTTTGAGAGAAGAATTTGGTGAATTTAATTCGTCCTTGTAAATTCTGTAAAAAGTGGTTAGAATTTGTATTGTTAATGTTAGACAAAATATTGTTAATGTTATGTTAGACAAAATAGGTAAAAAGTGGTTAGAATTTATAGCGAAAAAATGCATATCATGTGAACAAACATATGCTTCTATCGCATGACATCATCATGTAATGTACAATGTTATGAATCACATATCAGACAACATTTACTCCATGTCATGGCATTATAGAAATCACTTGTCATATTTAATGAAACAACAAATAAAAAATATGATAATCATTGCGATAATCTATTAACAAAGAATTCATCATATTTGTCTTTTAACGTATGAAACCAATAACCGATCTTATAATTATGAATTCATTAGATTAACAAGAAAATTATTTGAACATAATCATGTACTGAAATCTCGCTTCGATACCACTATAGATCTAAATTAGAACGAATCTAATAATGAATAAGTGCGACAACGGATTCGTACCTTAATGCGGAAGCGTATAGAACCGTACTGTTCCAGTTGATTATATCACGAACACGATCAAGAGTCTACCAGAGTCTCCTTGTAATCCACGAACTCATATCTCCTCAAACTCAGATCTTCGCCTTCACAGATAGATGATAAGGAACGAGAGAAACTGTATATTTTTTGGATCTCATCATATGAGAATATAAATAATGGTGTATGTAAATAGGCGTACTGAACTTTCTATTTATAGGAAGGAATTGGAGTCCAATCTTAATTATGATGGACGAATTCTACCATAATAGGAACTCTCAATATTAGGTAATTAACAAATAATTACTCATAATTAGGGTAGTAGAATTTTATTCTAATTAGAATTCTTAGTATTAGGTAATTAATAAATCAATTAACATAATTGATTCAATTAGACATATAACATATATATATATATATATATTAACAGCTCCCACTTCGCTACATAAACCGTATTACAAAAGACAATTTTCAAAATCTCTCGATGCTTCATACGAGAAATGAGTCATGCGACCATAAAGTAACTAGTAATGTCATATTAAGTCATCATCTCACTAACATGACACTTTCAAAGCGACGATACTCCAAACCCTCTTCACATCACTGATAGCTACGTATCCCTTCAAACTATACAATATTTGGTTACATAATTAATGTAACCACCATGGCAAACATGGTGAAGCTAGACAGATTATTCCTTAGACACTAATGACTATCCCTATCAACTTGACTACTTTTCTAACATGGTCTGTTGGACTATATAGATCATAGCCCTTGGATGACAAACTAAAGTAGCATCATCAAGCCTCAACCTCAAACTATAGCTCTAAGTCAAAGAGTAAACATCTAAGTGGACAAACTTATGTCCATGTGATCACACAATGACAATCAGAGGATTCTTTTGTCATTTTCACAAGGTTGTTCTGTAGCACAAGCAGTATGATATAGTGTCATGGCATGACTCCCACTTAGGTGGGTATGTCACTCACTTGTGCCATGCGAATGTAGTTTTTATTCTCTACGTTCAGCTTTAAAGCTTTAATGTGAAAACCCAGACATTTCACATTCGATTCACTTAGAATCTCATTTCAGACCTACTGAAGCGACTGCCCAGAACATTTATCAGTCTCATCCTTCATGCTACGCAAACATAAGGGCGATTTCCCATGTGATAGAGCCAATCATTAACTTTTTGTGACATTTATTCTGCCTTATTAATTGATTGCATACACGAGGGTATTACTCAAATAAAAGAAAATGTTAATTTCATTTAATAATCAATTGTTACAAAAATATGTCCTTATCGTTTACGAGATGTGATCAAACCCTACATAATCTTATACTCATGACATGAGCTCTAAACACATCTCTGCGAATAGGTTTGATCATTGGATCAACGATCATCTTGTCAGTAAGAATATACTTGACATTTATTTTCGCTTTGTTGACAACGTCTTGAACAAAGTGGTAGCGTCTTTGGATGTGCTTTGTCTTTCTATCGCATTTAGGATCATTAGCAAACTGAATCGCAGTAGTATTGTCACAATTCAGCTCTACAGGATCATCGAGGTAGTAAAATCGAGGTACTGTAGGAAGCTTTTGAGCCAGAGTGCCTATTGCACGGCTACATTGCACATGACATGTTCTGCTTTCATGGTTGACAAAGCGATGCAGTTTTGCTTCTTGCTGCACCAAGATATAAATCCTCCACCTAGGATGAAAGCATATCCAGAGGTTGACTTGTACTCGTCCAGGTCACCTCCCCAATTAGCATCCGTGAATCCCTTTAGACGCAGGTCTCCGCCTTGATAACATAGAACTAGATCGCCGTTCCATGAAGGTAACGGAAAATCTTCTTGACTGCTTGCCAATGAGTGGGCCCTGGGCTGCTATGGTAATGGCTCACCAACCCAACCGCGAAATAGATGTCTGACCATGTACATAACATAGTGTACATCAAACTCCCTATAGGGTTTGCATAGGGAACATTGCTCATTTTTTCCTTTTCTTTATCTGTTTTAGGGCATTGGTTGAGGCTTAGTGCTTGACCCTTATCAACAAGGATATCAACGAGTTTAGAGTAATGCATCCTGAATCGCTCTAAGATTTTAATTATATATGCCTGTTGGGACAAACCCAACATTTTCTTAGAACGATTTCTGCATATTTTCATGCCTAGGACATACCTAGCTTCACCCATATCCTTCATCTAAAAAACAAAGGATAGCCACTGTTTGGTGGCGTTGATCATTCCCGTGTTGTTTTCAGCCAGTAGTATGTCGTCAAAATATAAGTAGAGAAACACGATTCCTTCCTTTGTCTTTAGTACATACACGCAGTGATCTTTATCTATCATGGTGAAGTCATACGAAGTAATGGCCTCATGAAATCTGAGTACCACAATCTAGAAGACTGTTTAAGTCCATGTATAGATCTTTTAAGAAGACATACCTTGTCATCTTGTCCTACTGAGACAAACCCAACAGGTTGATTCATGTAGATTTCTTTCTCAAGTGTTTCATTGAGGAATGCAGTCTCTACGTCCATTTGGAATAGTTCGAGATCCAAATGGGCAACCAGGGTTAGAAGTAGATGAATAGATGCAATTCTCACCACAGGAGAAAATGTTTCTTCAGAGTCCAAACCCTCAATTAGGGTAAAACCTTTCACCACGAGCTGGGCTTTGAACTTTTAGATTGATTCATCCGCACCACGCTTAATCTTGAATACCTACTTGCATCCAATTAGTTTCCGGCAAAGTGGTGGATCAAGTTTCCAAACCTAACTTGTTTGCATCAAGTCCATTTCATCCTTCATGGCATTTAACCATTTTTTCTCTATGGGGTGAGTCCATAGTCTCTTGATAAGAGGTGGGCTCTTTTATTTCCAATGGAGCACATAAGAATACGTTTTCCTTGATCTGAAAGTATCATCGAGGAATTCTTCCGCGTTCACTCCTTCAAATAACAGGATATTCTACTTGTCTGATTTGGGGTGTGCTCCCACTAGCCCTTTGGCTCATGGGGCTGAAGGTGTGAGAAGGGTTGACTTTGAAAGCAGTTACTGATTTTCACTCAGCTTGGCCAAAAAGTATGGTATCATCAGCGAACTGCAGGTGGGATACAAGTTGCTGACCTCTGCCAATTTGCAAACCTGTGAATAGATGAAGCTCGTAGCCTTTCTGATCATGGCAGCCAGCCCTTTTGCAGCCAGTAAAAAGAGGAAGGGGGAGAGTGGATCTCCCTTTCTAATTCCATAGGAGGGGTAGAACTCTTTGGAGGGACTACCATTGATCAAGATGGAGGAGGAAGCAGATTCAAATAAGCCCTTACCCACTATTGCCAGCAAGAAGGAAAATTCATTTGAGCCATGATCTTGAATAGGTAATTCCAATTTAGTGTGTCAAAGGCCTTCTCAAAGTCCACCTTGAAGATAAGAGCACTCTTCTTCAGCTTCTTAACCTCATCTATATCTTCGTTTGCAACAATCACACTGTCTATAAGCTTTCTACCTTTGATGAAGGCTGACTGTGAGGGACTAATCAAAGATCCCATTACTTAACTGATTCTGTTTGCTAGAGTCTTGGATATAATCTTTAGCATGGTGCCAATGAGGGTTATAGGGCGAAAGTCTTTAACAAACAGGGGGTTTGAAGATTTAGCAAGGAGGGCAATGTGTGATGCATTGCTTCCTTTGCAAATTCTTCCATATCTATAAAATTCAGACATAAGATGCATAATATTAGACTTCAAGAGGGGAAGAAAATGTTTAATGAAGTTAAAGTTAAGACCATTGGGTACATGGCTCTTTTGTCCACTACAATTAGCTACATCAGTTAAGATCTCTGCCTCGGTGAAGGGTTGTTGAAGCAAATTTTTGCTCAGCAGATCAAGGGGTTGGAGATGGATATTCAAGGATGGTCTAGTAGGGATTGTGAATCTATCCTTGAAATGATTAATAAAGCATTCCTTGATCAGCTCTGGATCTTCCATCCATATTTCCCCGTCCCAGACACCACTGATAGTCTTAAGAGCTCTAGATTTCTTCAGACTATTGTGGTAGAAAGTTGTGTTTCCATCACCCATTTGCAGCCACTGGATCCGGGACTTTTGGTAAGCAGAGTTGTTTAAATGAGTTTGGATAACAGTAAGTTGTGATTGTAGGTCAACCAGATGTACTTGATCAATAGGAGCTGAATTGTCCAACTCAGCTACCAACTCTAGTTCTTTGATGCTTAGAAGAAGAGATTTCCCCTGTTCTGCCCAATTCCTATGAGTGGATTTGTTCCACAATTTGATGTTATTCCTTAGATTCTTTATCTTCTGCATGATTTGGTAGCTCATATATCCTGGAACATCAGAGTTACTCCACACTTGAGATACCAGATCATTGTAACTCTTATCTTGCAGCCAACTATCAAATACCTTCAAAGGTTTTGGACCCCAATTAAGTTGTTTAGATGACAAACTTACAGGAGAGTGGTCAGAACCTTCTTTGTCCAAGCCAACTTGTGTCCAAGTTTCAGCCGAGGCATGCCAACTGCAGCTTACCAGGAACCTATCCAACCTACTCATGGCTTTCAAAGATTTCAAATACCATGTGAATTTTTTGCGCTCCATACTTAGATTCAATAGCCCCATGTTGGAGATGAATGAGTTGAAAAGAGATACCTCTTGAACATAATTGTGGGCAACAACTCCCTTTCTCTCTTTTAAATCCAAAACTGCATTGAAATCTCCCATAACGCAAAGCTTGTCCTGTTTAAAAGGAAGTAAGGTCTCAGATATATCATTCCATTGCTCTTGTTTCTTTGACAGCTCACTTGGACCATATACATTGAGCATATGAGAAATGGAGGCTTCTCCATCCTAGTAACCTGAGATTCCCAAGAAACCCTCTCCAGCCAGCAGGGATGTTCTCACACATTTGTGCTTATTCCATAAACAGAGGAGACCTCCAGACAAACCAGAAGAACTATAAAAATACCAATCGAAATCCTGATCAAACCACAAAAAGGAGCAAAGGTTTCTATCAATAGTAATGAGTTTAGTTTCTTGTAGACTAATAAAGTCTACTTTCTCTTTCATAATTAAATGCTTAACTTGCCATTTTATTTCATACCCCCCTAATCCGCGAACATTAAATGTCAAAATCTTCATAAACACACCGTGCTTCCTAAACCTGCAAGGGGAGTGACCACCAAGTCAGATTTGTGGTTGCTCTTAAACATACTCTCTAAAAGTCTGCGAAATTCCACTTGATGAGGCCCATAGACTATACCCAATTGGGAACCAATAGACATGATAGCATCAACATGGTTACTAAATAAAGGATCAAGCAAGTTTTTCACAGGTGCAAGGTCTACCACCGGCAGTGGAGGGCTGACTGATGAAAGTTCTGCCAACTGTTCAAGCCAAGTCTCTAGGAAAGCTATATTTTTTCCCTAATTGGATCTGCTTCCTTTCTTGTCTGACTCCTGGTTTTAGGCCTACAACCAATTAGTCTAGGCCTACCAACTTTCCTTTGGTACTCAAAGGGAGAACAAATAGGGAATTCAACTCAAGTATCAAAGATGTAGGAGAAAGGTTATCTGCAGATTTCATTAGTGACTTAGAAGGTGTGAGAAACAGATCAAGTTTTATGGGTTCGCTGATAGGTTGTTCCTGACAGGTGTCTTCTACGATCATAATAGGTGATGTGAGTTCCAGGTTGGCTTCTGCAGTAGGAAGGACCGGGAGGGACACCACTGCCTAGTTTTGAGAGTGACTGGCATTCAATTCAGAAATAGATGGAGGCCACCAGTTAGTTCTGTTGGGCTGCCAAGATAATAAGATTACTCCCCCATTCACCTGGTTGAGTGTAGGTTCCTGAATGGATGCAAGCGTAATTGCTTCCTTGGAAGAAGCTGCCTGTTGGGGGTGACCTGAGTAGAAATCTTTAGACATGTCAGAGGTTGAGAACTCCTCCAAGTCGTCAAGAGATAAGTCGGCAGAAGACATGGTTTCAGTATTAGAGGGGAGTAGCTGCTCTCCAAATCCTGGTATGCCACTTTTGACTAATTCTAAGATGTGCAGAGGGAAGAAGTTTCCTGTTGTCGGTGACGTGAAACCGATTTCATTGTTTGGTCCGAATTTACAAATTTTTGGAAAGTTAGAAATCAACCCTTAGACTACAATTTGTATCGGAGTTGGGATTTATGTTTGATTTGTGTTCTTCGAGCTGAATTTGAATTCCATTTATGTTGGATTGAAGATTATGTTCGAATTCGATGTTTATGTGAAGAACCCTAAGTTTGGATATTTCATTTTTTGTTTCAATTGAAGTTAATTAACAGTTTAATTATGTAATTGCAAGGTTGAATTACATGATTAAGTGTTCAATTGAACTTATGAATGAAAAACCTAAATCGATCAAGAACCCTAGAATTAGCTTTTTTTTTTTGGCTTGATTTGATTAAATTAGGTGTTGATTTAAGAAATTGGAAGCTTGAATTCAATATGGTGTGATCAATTGCAAGTTTGATCCATTAATTTAAAAAGCCCTTAATTTGAAATTTGGAAATTTTGAATTTTGCCTAACTTTATCTAATTGGGTTTAATTAGTGATTAATTAATGCAATTAAAGTTACGAGATAACTTAATTAGTAGTTAATTGCATTAATTAATGAAAATGCCTAATTCTTGATTGTTATAATTGGGAATATAGGATTTTGTATGTTATTAGTCAATTGAGAATTGATTAAGAATCTAATTAATCAATTAATGATGTTTATTGATTTAATTAGATGTTAATTGCATGATTTTTTGAAAATGCCTAATTTGAAATTTCATGTGATGTAATTTTGGGCTTATATAATGCAATTAAGAATTTATGTGTTTCAATTAATTATTGAATTACGTGTTTGGATATACAATTAAATTGAAATATGTGAATTCAATTTATTGAATCTTTGTTTCAAGTCAATATGAAATTATTATACTCAATTGGAGAAATTGAGTTATAATAACTGCATAGCGTGTTAGATTGTGTTAACTCAGTTTTGCAGGATGTTGAGTGGTATGACATAATATTTAGATTATGACATATGTCTGTAGTTGGCCTGCTGAGCCTTTATTAATTTATGGCGATATGTTATGCAATTTATTAATTAATTACAATGTGTTATGCCATTGCTATCAATTAGCAACCTGTTTATGCAAATATTAGAGGCTCTTGTGTAGGTAGTTAGATTGTTAGTTCAAAATCATGGTTGAAGTCTCGAAACGGTATCCAACTGCTCGTGGATGATTTGGCCACGTAGATGACACTTCAAGATTGAAAAAGTCATATTGCTCAACATAAATAATTGCATTGAATGTGATTATTTTTGTATGCATTTATTTATTTATTTAAATGCTTTGTTCGTTCTCTTGACTGTTAATGTGCATTAACTTGTTTCAAAGCACGAATTGTCCCTAAGGCTAAAAAATTAGGACGTAATGCACTTCCTATTCTATTCTCTTCAAACTAGTTGAATAGGATTGACGTTTTTCCTACTCAGTAGGTGTCGCCTTGTATCTTGTAGGAGTTGAGGTCGTGTGGGGCATATACGATAGGTTTTTCCAATAGGGCTGTCGGACCGTGTTCGAGGCCTAGTGCAAGGTGTTAACAATACACGAGGTGTCGTTAACAAGCCGAGAGTCATATGTGGGGCATGTGATTAACCAAGGGAGGTTTACCTAAATAAATCCATTTCAAGTTTTCATGCCGACGCTGGCTTGGCGTGGTGAAATGTGGATCTCGGGCCTACTGCATACAGGGTCATAATCATATATGTAGTAGGGTTCAGTAATATTATTGCACTTAATACACAACAAGAAACTGAACTAAATCTTTGAATTTTGTCTTATGTTTTGTAGATGATGACATCCAAGACTCCGAACACATATCCCCTCGCATATGTAATGGAACAAAACAAGCTCAACGGTTCCAATTTTACAGATTAGTACCATCACCTGAAAATCATTTTAAAACATCAAAAAAAGGACCATGTCCTGGATGTACCTATTCCTTTACCTCAACCTATCACAGCTTCTCGTGCTGAGATGGAACAGTACAAGAAGAAAGTCGATGAAGCTAATGAGGTTAGCTGCCTCATGCTTGTATCCATGATTTTTTATCTTTAAAAATGGTTTGAGGATTGGAAATCATACGATGTGATTCGTGAGCTCAAGAATATATGTCAAGAGCAAGCGTGTTGTGAGCGTTATCGTATTGCTAAGGAACTTTTTGAATGGCGCATAGCTGAGGAAGCCTCTGTCAGTACGCACACTCAAAGGATCATGAGTTTAATAGAAAAACTTGGGAAGTTAGGTTCAACAATCGACATAGAACTCTGCACTGATCTGATATTACATTCCCTGCCACCAAGCTTTTTGATTTCACCATGAACTATAATATGATGGGAATCTTGAAGCCATTAAATGAGTTGCATTCAATGATTTTGACGGCTGAGACATCCATCAGGCGGGCTCCTGATATATTATCAGTGTCAGGGTATAGTAGGTTGGGTAAGAAAAAGAAAAGGGATAGGGATAGGCTCAAGGGCTAGAAAAAGGTAAAAGGTAAGGGCAAGGCTCCTGCTGAGAGAAGAGCAAGATCAATCCTAAAAAGGTTTTATTACCTACTCTGGAGACTGTGAGTATCTTTTGCAATGGCAAAGGTCACTTTAAACGGTCGTGTCCGAAGTTCCTATAAGAACATAAGACATTTGGAACGTCATCTACTTCAGGTATTCACATTGTTGAAATAAATTTTGCTTCTTCTTTTTCTACCTCTTAGGTCGCGGACTCAGAAAGAGGTGCTCATTTTTGTTCAAATATGCAGGCATTAAGAAGGCATAGGAAGCTAGCGAATGGCCAAATGCAATTTAAGTTTGGTAATGGCATTTTTGTTTCAGCCATTGCAATAGGGGACTTAGAATTGTTGTTGCCTTGTGGCCATAAGATGGAACTTTTGAATGTATATTATGTTTTGTGTGCTAGTCGTAACATTATGTCTGTATCTCGACTTGCTTCTATGGGATATAAGTTTGTCATGGAGGACAAATTTTGTACCATTTTTTGGAATGGTTTATGTTATGCTAGTGTTCCATTATTCAATGGTCTTTATTTGACTGAACAAGGAACGCCCACATATAATGTGAATACTAAACGACTCAAATTAAATGATGATAACTCGACCCTCTTATGCCATTGTCGCTTAGGTCATATTAATGAGAATCACATAAAGAAGCTCCAAATGATTGGACTTCTGAACTCCGGGAGTCAATTGATAGGTGCGAATCTTGTTTACTTGGGAAGATGACCAATGCACCTTTTAACAAGGTTGCCGAGAGAGCCACAAAGCTGTTAGCATTGGTGCATACAGACGTGTGTGGTCCTATGAGCACAAGTGCACGAGTTGGGTATTCGTACATAATTACATTTACTGATGATTTTAGTAGATATGGCTATGTGTATCTGATGATGCACAAGGCTGAATCCTTGGAGAAATTCAAGGA
>JAOWBN010248399.1:0-11719 GCA_028565015.1 Pinguicula moranensis | reverse complement strand
TTCTTAACTTACCTCTCACAATTTTTCTCCCACTAGACTAATGAAAAATTATATTATTTGAGAAACCCTAAATTTTTGGGGAGAAAAATAAGAAAAGAATTACACCAAGAATTTTAAGGAAGACATGACATCCAAGGCACATTTTGAATACCTATGTAACTATTACATCCATTCAATCAATAATTAAGATAATAAAAATTATTACAATAAACACAACACTATTGGGCTTTCCATGATCAACCAACATGCATCATATGTAAAGTTAGAATACTACAAAGAATCAATACATGCAAAATATTATTGAACTGAAGTCCTGCACAAATAATCTACGATTTCTGAAACAAAAATTATTCAAAATGCTTCAGTTTTTATAGGGCCTTTTGTAAGATCTCCGATAGCTACACTACGTGTCGTTATTCAAAACACGTACAGGAAACATAAGTATGTGTTAAGTATTCATAATAAAAATTTCAGAGATCTTTTGACCATGTATTTTTGCTAATTTACACAACTTAATGTTAGAAGGGAGAAGAAAATTTTATACCTCTTGTAGAATCACTAATCCTTGCAAGAAAGCTCCTTCCATTGAGGTGTCCCAATATTCACCCTCTAGATACCACACCACCACTTTCCTTGAGTTTTTATACACCCTAAGTGTATAACTTATAAATAAATAAAGGATTTCAAGCTCCACACTTCAAGCAAACTCGTTCAAGTTTTTGACCCCCTATCGAGGCCTTAAAGTTTGACCATACTTATATATTTGTGATAAGATTGAAGTATTTATAGAGGCAGTCATTAGTCTATGATGTAGACACATGTCTTAGTTATTAGATAATAGTTAACCATAACTTTACATGTGTTTCAAAAATTGACACTTCTTGTTTACGTGTGATGTTGTTGTAAAATCCTTCTTCATGAGGTTTCTATACACCTGAATATGTGTCAGGTCGTGCATAGCATGTATATCCATAATCCCATAATTTCATACAAGTCCTAGAAGTTTCGAAACATTCAATTCAGCCCCTATACTTTACTATAATCACTTTGACCCGTCAAGAGCATAATGTTAAAGTGTGTGACCCTATGGGTTCTCAATAACTTGGGAATTGACCTAGAGTTAACATGATTAAATTATTGTTAATGAATTAAATAATTTTCATTTATTAGTCCTTAGTTCTAGCCCATAGACCATGAGTGACCTCTAGCAATATATCATGGGCCCTAAGCATTAGTTCTTGTCCATAGTCCCTAGAAGAAGACTATCCTTTCAAGATATAGTTTTCATGTAATTAATATCATAACACTAATAACATATTCCTAATTTTATATAAAGATGTTATTTGTCACTTTCATTTATATACATATGATTTTTTCTACCGGAAGTGATGATCGTTAAGTTCTAATTTGGAACTCTTTCTAATTGAACTTGTGCTTTGCAAAGGCTAATATGAATTCTTACAAGTGGCCATAGAAATATCTTCTCCTAACATTTTAGAAGCGGTGAATCTTTTATTGATCACTCATAATCTTTCCGTACTTCAAACCATTCCCAAAAATACCCATTGTTACCCATTTACGGTTGAACTCCGAATAGAATCAAATAATGACATCCATACTCAAGATCTCTATATGGTGATCTCAAATCTAAGGATCACTTACACCGACTATTATTTAGAGTATCATCCATTGATAATATGGTGATCTCAATGCGGGTCAATCTGATGTACTTGTCAACTTAAGCATCCATGTTTCTAGCTTAAGTGTCATTAAAAAGTTGATGAGATCAACTATTTCCTTCAAAAGGAATTGGCTGAGAACATGCTAACCTATCCGTATTAATGATGCCTTGTTTCACTAATACTATGGTTAGGGACGTCTAGTATTGATAAATTTAGTTAGAGTGGTCCCATCATCACAACTCTTTGTGATACACTCTAAGTTATCAAAGCCAGGCTTCAATATTTTATATGTTATCAATAAACAAGTAGTGAGGTTGCTACAATCATATAACATTAAAGTGTCAATGCATAAGCCTAAGGTGATTGTCCTCAGGACATAACACTAACAGTTCCCAACGCCTTTCGTTATTCAAGGAACTTCGGACACGACCGTTTGAAGTGACATTTATCGTTGCAAACGAAACACTGTCCGGAGTAGGTGATGAAACCTTTGTAGGCTTGGGCCTGCTCTTGCTCCCAGCTGAAGCCTTGCCCTTGCCCTTCACCTTTTTCTGGCCCTTAAACCTTTCTTTTTTCTTTTTCCTAACCACCTGCTATGCCCTTACACCGATAATACATTAGGTGCCAGCCTGATGGAAGTCTCGGCCGTCGACAGCATCGAATGCAACTAATTCAACGGCTTTACAATTCCCACCATATTACAGTTCATGATAAACATTGAAAAGCTCGGTGGCAGAAAATGTAATATGAGATCAGTGCATAGTTCTTTCTCGATGGTAGAGCCCACCTTCCCAAGTTGCTCTATTAAACGCATGATCTTCTGAACGTGGGTACCGACTAAGGCCTTCTCAGTCATCCGACATTCAAAAAGTTCTTTAGCCACACGATATCTTTCACATGACGCTTGCTCTTGAAACATATTATTGAGCTCGTTAGTCATATTGTGTGCTTTCCAATCTTGAAAACATTTTTGAAGATTGGGAATCATGGATGCGAGCATGAGGCAACTAACCTCATTAGCTTCATCGACTTTCTTCTCGTATTGATCCATATCAGACGAGAAGCTGTAACAAGGGGAGGTAAAGGAACAGGTACATCGAGGACATGGTCCTTCTTTTGGTGCTTTAGAACAATTTTGAGATTACGGTACCAATAAGTGAAATTGGAACCATTGAGTTTGTTTTGTTCCATGACAGATGTGAGGGGATATGCATTCAGAATCTTAGTTGTCATCATCTACAAAACACCAAACAAAATGCAAAGATTTAGTTTAATTTCATGTTGTGTATTCAGTTCAAAATATAGTACTGAACCCTACTACATATATGATTGTGTCCCTCTACGTAGTAGGCCTGTGATCCACATTTTATAAGATGAAGCCAGCATCGCCGTACACTTGGAATGGATTTATTTAGGTAAACCATCCCATTTAATCACATGCCTCACATGTGACTCTTAGTTTGTTAACTACACGCCATGTATGTTAACACCTTGCACTAGGGCTGAACACGGTCAAGAAACCTTATTAGAAAAACCTATTCTCTGTGCCCCGCATAACCTCAAATTCTAAAGGAAACAAGGAGATGCCTACTGAGTAGGAACACGTCAACCCTATTCCAGTAGTTTGAAACGGATAAAATAGGAAATGCGGTATGTCCTAATTTTTTCCATAGGGACAATTTTTGCGCTCATAAATCAAGCTAATTCACATTAACATTCAAATGCTTGAAGAAAGTATTTAAATAAAGAAATAAATGTGTAAGGAAATAATCACATCACATACAATTATTTTTGTTGAGTAGTATGACATCTTCAATCTTAAAGTGTCATCTACGCGTCTGAGTCAACTCCTTGAGCAGTTGGATGCCGTTTTGAAACTTCACCCCATGACCTCGAACTAACATACTAACTGCCCGGCACAAGAGCTTCTAATTATGGCATAAACAGATTGCCAATTGAAAGCGATGGCATAACACGTTGTCATTAATCAATAAATAGCATATAATTTAGCCACAAATTTATAAAAACCTCAGCAGGCCATATTACAGACATGCATTCAAATAATAAATTAGAATAGGCATGTCACAATACTCAACATCCTACAAAACCTAATCAGCCCAATCTAACACGATATGCACTTTATCACATATCAATTTCTCAAATTGAATGAAAAATTCAAATTGGCTTGAAGCAACGAGCCAACAATCGGAATATCTAAACATGAAATTCAAAAATCAATTGAAACATATAAATCAATAATTGCATAACAGGAGCCCTAATTTCAAAAGTACACGTAACCCGAAATTGAAATTAGGCATTTCTACCTATTCATGCAATTAACTACTAATTGAATCAATAAATATCATCAATTGATCATTAATCAATTCTCAATTGACCAATGAACATGTAAAATCCGAAATTCCCAATTGAGATTTTCCGAATTAATCAAAATTTGGCATTTTCACAAATTAATGCTATTAACCATCAATTAAGTTATCCCATAACTTCAATTTAATCAATTGACACTAATTGAACCCAATTTAATTGTACTTGCAAAATCGGAAAATCAATATTTGGGGTTATCAAAATTTCACACATTCATATGAAATTGAACATCAAAACACATAATTGATCTTGCCAATTGCATTATACGAAACCTAAATAAATGAAATTCGCAAATCCAAAAATTAGGGTTCTTCACATATTCACGAATTCGAAACATTCAAGCTCAAATTGAATCCAAATACGTGAAATCCAACTCAAGAACACGAATTAAACACACAACCAAGCTCTGATACCAATGTTAGGCTACAAAGCCTCGATTTCCAAATTTTCAATCACTTTCAAGTTCGAACCAAACATGAAATCGAGCCCATAAACATGTGTAATTCATGTCCTAGATGTAAAGGATAGCCAACTTACCTCGATTTAGCTGAAAATTTGAAAGACCTGAGAAGAATTCGAGTGAAATCTGAAGGTCACGTGAATCGTGAAGTTCCCAACGTACAGATCCTCAACCAAGAGCACTCCATGGTGAACTGAAAGTGGCTGCTAGATCACAATGGGACGGAAAGATGGCGACAAGCTCAACGGAATTTCATCGCTTGAGAGGTTTTTTTTCTCAGTCGAAGCTTTCTTCTCTTCAGCCAAGAAGCTTGTTCGAGAATTTCATTATCTTTTTCGATCGAATACGCCGCCTTCATTTCTTTTCATTTGGGCTCTAAGCCCAAATGAGACTTTTCCCATTCTTGGCATTTGTCACACTTAACACATGTGCATCTTTGAATAATGTAGGCCAATATAATCCACTTTGCAGTACCTTGGTTGCTATCCTTTTGCCTCTAAATTGTCCCGCACATTCCAATGCATGACAGTGAGTCCGAATAGATTGCATTTCTTCCTATGAAACACATATGTGAATTTTTAAAGTACTGTCTCATCGCACAAATATAATTTCACTTGGGAGAAGAATCTCTTCTTTTGTTGCCATGATGATCCATAACGAATAATCCAGCAAGCAAGATAATTTACAATATCTGCAAACAATGGCTTTGTACTTCCTTGGACTACCAATAGTCTTTCATCCGGGAAGGAATTATTGATTGGCAATTTGTCCATCCAACTTCCTGTAAGGTTTTCTAGGTGTGAAGGTGATCAGCTACTATATTTTCAGATTACTTTTTGTCTTTGATTTCAACATCAAACTATTGTATGATCAAAATCCATCTGAACAACCTTGGCTTAGTAATCTTTTTCATCATGAAATATTTGATGGCAAAGTGATCAGTATAAACTACTATTAGGATACAAAGGTTCGTATTCAAAATTTTTAAACACCCTTTAAGTTCGAAACAAATGTGAAATTGAACCCATAAATGTGTGTAACTCATATTCTGGATGTAAAGGATAGCCTACTTATCTCGATTTAGCCGAAAACCTGAAAGACCCGAGAAGAATTTGAGTGAATTCTGAAGGTCATGTGAATCACGATGTTCCCAACGTAGAGAACCTCAACCAAGAGCACTCCTTGGTGAACTGCAAGTGGCTGCTAGAACACAACGGGACGGAAACGTCACAGCGACCTCAACAAAATTTTGTCGCTCGAGCACATTTTCTTCTCAGTCGAAGTTTTCTTCTCTTTAGCTAAGAAGCTTGTTCGAGAATCTCATTCTCTTATTCAACCGAATACGTCGCCTTCATTTCTTTTCATTTGGGCTCAAAGCCCAAATGAAACTTAAAGTAATTGGGCTCGAGTTTGACTCGAGCCCAATTGCAAAATAATGACTCGTGCTCAATCCCAGTGAGTCCAATTGCATTAAAATGAAATTGAATTAGGTACAGGTCCCACCCAAACCCAATTTATTATCGTCTGTGAAACCCGTCCATTATGTCCCACATATTTATTTCTTAATATTTCAGTTTGCCAAATGGAGCGACTAAGTAGGATACATATCTAAATTTGTATTAAATTAATCTCATTAATTTATATATCATAAGAGGCATCTAGCAATGCATTATGATCTGATCTAATATGGATAAATCCTCATCCTTTAATCTCATTTTGTATTAATTCTGTTGTCACTTAATATCCAATAATTAATGTCAAGCGTAGGAATGTATTATCCTTGACCATTAATTACTTTCTTGATCTTCAGTACATAATTGTTAACATGTGACTATTCCATAATCACAAATGCATGCATAACAATTATTACTGGATCAAGGGAACCATAGATATTAATAATCTCATCCAAGATGTGATGGACAAAAGTATTATCTTGATATTCTATAACTTCCCGCATGTATTGTGCATATTCAGAAAACTTACCTTTATAACCCCTCGGTTAAAAGGAGCGTTTGATAACCTCACATTATACACATTCATCCCCCAAAATTATGAATATCTCAGATAACTGAATTAATACTATATGATTTTGCTGATGACACAAACACAATCCATATAGCAAGTTAATATAGGTCAAGTCCAATACTCATATTTTATGTGATTAAATAGATATCCCGTATCAATGATCTGTGAAACATGATCATCATTAATCCACATGCTAGTACATATAGTCATCTAGTTGTTACTTGCTAATGACTTTAAAACTAGGAACTAATTTAGAGTTTTGATAGTAATTTATGGAATTTCACAATTTGAGTCCTCAACCCAAATGATCAATAATATATGCAAAACTCAAGGAACAAAATGACATACATCACTCAGTATACATGAAAATAACAAGTGCGCAATCAATTGATTTGTGCTCAAGGTCACTAACTAACAATCTCCCACTTGAACTAGAGTCAATCAGGTACCGTGTACCAAACCCTATCGGCTCATATATAAAAACACATCAACCCAAAAGCCAATTCCTCATGTAGCGTATACCCATAGCACCAACATGTCTCTCATGTTGTGCAAGAGGAATTAGTTTTGTCAGTGGATCATCTGTCTTGCTGTCCATACCTACTTTGCACATTCTGATATCTTTGTTTTCAACAAACTACCGAATAACATGATATTTGTGTTTGATGTGCATAGTGCGCTTGCTGTATCTGTAATCCTTCGCATTGGCAATTGCTCCGGTGTTGTCACAATAAAGCTCCATCGCATCAACAATTCTAGAAACAACACCAAGCTCATCAATGAACTCTCGTATCCATATTCCCATTTTGCTTCCCTCACAGGCAGATATATGTTCTGCTTCAACATTAAAATTAGTTGTACAATCCTATTTGGAACTCTTCCAATAGACGGTACCACCATTAAGCATATATACCTAACCTTTCTGTGATTGTGAGACATCCCAGTCGGTTTTGAAGCTGGCATCTAAGAACCCCATACACGTGAGATACTCGTCACCACCATACACCAAATCAAATCGTTAGTCCTTCCCATGTACTTAAGGTCCTTTTGACCGCTGTCCAATGTTCCTCCCCGGGATCATTTGGATATCTGTTTGTTATGCTAAAAGCATAAGACACGTAAGGGCATGTACATAACATGGCGTACATGATAGACCCAACCGCCGATGCATATGGAATCATGCTCATCTTCTCTCTCTGCTCACGTGTCCTAGGACACTGAGACGTACTGAGAGATATACCCTGAGACAAAGGTTGGAAACCTCTCTTGCAATCTTGCATGCTGAATCTCTCCAACACCTTTGCTATGTATGTACTTTGACTCAATCCTATGAGTCTCTTTGATCTATCTCGATAGATCCGGATACCCAAGATATAGGTAGCCTCGCCCAAGTCTTTCATTGAGAATACAGTACTCAATGAGACCTTGATATGTTCAAGCATAGGAATATCATTCCCAATCAACAGTATATCATCGACATATAACACCAAAAATACTATCGAGCTCCCACTCAATTTCTTGTATATGCAAGGTTCTTTTGGGTTTCTAATGAATCCCATATTTTTGACCTTGTCATCGAACCTCATATTCCAAGTCCAAGATACTTTCTCTAGTCCATAAATGGGCCTATTAAGCTTGCATACTTTTTCATCTCTTTTAGGATTGACAAAACCCTTAGGCTGTGCCATATACACATACTCTTCGAGAACCTCATTCAAGAAGGCGGTTTTGATATCCATCTGCCATATTTCATAATCGTGAAATGCAACAATAGCTAAAAGGATCCGAATACACTGAAACTTACCACTGGTGCAAATGTCTCCTCATAATCGATTTCTTTGTTTTGAGTAAACCCCTTAGCAACCAGACGGCCTTGTATAGAGTTAGATTGTCATCCATATCGATTTTTCTTTTGAAGACCCATCAATTTTTTACAGGTTTACCCCGTCAGGCAAGTCAACCAAGTCCCAGACATGGTTGTATTCCATGGATTGCAATTCAGATTTCATGGCTTGAAGCCATTCCTCAGAATGTTCTTGTGACAATGCTTCATTATATGTCATGGGATCGACATCACCAATAAGTAATATATCATGTAATCCTAAGTGCCTCTCAGGTTCTCGGATTACTCTCCATGATCGTCTAAGAGGTGGCGCAACTGGTTCATTAGCCTCGCTTGGAACTCACTCAACTTTGGCATGACCTGAAGTTTCTTGTAGTGGATAA
This sequence comes from Pinguicula moranensis, assembly GCA_028565015.1. NCBI lineage: Eukaryota > Viridiplantae > Streptophyta > Magnoliopsida > Lamiales > Lentibulariaceae > Pinguicula > Pinguicula moranensis. Next base: position 2,941 of record JAOWBN010248399.1, on the reverse strand, counting down.
TCTCGAATTTCTTCAAGAATGATCTTTCTCCCACTACTTTCTTTGGAAAGGAAATCCGCTTCCAAGAATTCACCATGTCGGGCAACAAACACTAAGCGACAATGCCATAAAAGGGTTGAGTTATCGTCGTGTGATTTGAGTCATTTAGTATTCACATTATATATGGGCATTTTGTTCAGTCACGTAAAGACTATTGAACAATGGAACACTAGCATAACATAAACCATTCCAAAAAATGGTACAAGATCTTTCCTTTATAACAAACTCATATCACATAAGAGTAAGTTGAGATACAGACATAATGTTTCAGCTAGCACACGAAATGTAATATACATTCAAAAGTTCTATCATATACCCACTAGGAAATTGCAATTCTAAGTCCCCTACTGCAACGGCTGAAACAAAAGTGCCATCACCGAACTTAAATTGCATTTGGCCCTTTGCTACTTTTCTATGCCTTCTTAATGCCTACATATTTTAACAAATATGAGCACCTGCTCCTGAGTCCACAACCCAAGAGGTAGAAGAAGAAGCAACAAAATTTATTTCAACAATGTGAATACCTGAAGTAGACAACGTTCCCAATGCCTTCTGCTCTTCTAGCAACTTCTGACATGACCGTTTAAAGTGACCTTTTCCTCCGCAAAAGAAACACACAGTCTCTGGAGTATGTAATGAAACATTTTCAGGTTTGGGTTTGCTTTTGCTCTCAGTAGGAGCCTTACCCTTGCCTTTAACCTTTTTCTTGCCCATAAATCATTCCTTTTTCTTTTTCTTTCCCACCCTACTGTACCCTTATACTGAGAAAACGTCAGGAGCTTTCCTGATGGATGCCTCATCCATAGAGAGCATCGAATGCAACTCATTTAACGGCTTTATAATTCTTGCCATATTGTAGTTCATAATGAACATAGAAAAGCTTGGTGGCAGAGAATGTAGTATCAGATTAGTGGATAGTTCAATGTCGATTGTCAAACCGAACTTCCCAAGTTGTTCGATCAGACCAATGATTCTTTGAACGTGTACACTGACCAAGGCTCCCTCAGTTATACGACATTCAAATAATTTCTTAGACACACGATATTGCTCATAACGCGCTTAATCTTGAAACATGTTCTTGAGCTCGCGTACCATATCATATGGTTTCCAATCTTCAAATCGTTTTTGAAGATCAAGAATCATGGATACAAGCATGAGGCAGGTAACCTCATTCTCTTCATCGACCCTCTTCTCGTGATGTTCTACATCAGAACGAGAAGTTGTAACAGGAGGAGGTAAAGGAATAGCCATATCTAGGACATGGTCCTTCTTTTAGTGTTTTAAAACAATTTTTCGGTTACAGTACCAATCTGTAAAATTTAAACTGTTGAGCTTGTGTTGTTCCATTGTAGATGCAAGAGGATATGTGTTTCGAGTCTTAGATGCCATCATCTATAAAACATCAGAAAAATGCAAAGATTTAGTTCAATTTCAGGTTGTGTGTTCAGTTCAATAATAGTACTGAACCCTACTACATATATGAGTGTCCCTGTAAGCAGTAGGCCCGAGACCTACATTTTACCACTCCAAGTCAGCGTCGGCATGAAACCTGGCAATGGATTTATTTAGGTAAACCTCACTCGGTTACATGCCCCGCATATGACTCTCGGTTTGTTAATGACACATCATGTATTGTTAACACCTTGCACTAGGGCTCAAACACGGTCCGATAGCCCTATTAGACAAACCTACTCTATGTGCCCTGCACGATCTCAAATCCTAAAAGATACAAGGTGATGCCTACTGAGTAGGTTAATCATCAACCATATTCCAATAGTTTGAAGAGGATAGAATAGGAAGTGCATTACGTACTAATTTTTTACCCTTAGGGACAATTCGCACTTTTTAACAAGTTAATCACATTAACAGTCAAGTGCACGAACAAAATATTTAAATAAATACATAAAGAAATAATCACATCTAGTGCAATCATTTCTGTTGAGTAATATGATATCTTCAATCTTGAAATGTTATCTTTGTGGCCAGATCATCAACGAGCAGTTGGATGCCGCTTCGAGACTTCATCTCATGAACTCAAACTAATAACCTAACTACTCGGCACACGAGCCTCTAATATTGGCATAAACAGGTTGCCGATCAAAAGCAATGGCATAACACATTGCCATAAATTAATAAATGGCATAACATACCGCCATAAATTAATAAAGGCTCAGTAGGCCAGATACAGACGTATGTCATAATTTACTAAAAATTATGTCATACCACTCAACATCCTGCAAAACGGAGTTAGCACAATCTAACACGCTACGCAGATTATTGTCATTCAATTTCACAAATTGAATATAATAAATTCACATTTACTAATAAGCGAGTCAATAATTAAATTCAAGTATTTCAATCTAATTAAAACACATAAAAAATTAATTGCATAATATAACCCTTAAATTTGAAATTAAATCACATAAAATTTCAAATTGGCATTTTCACAAAATCATGCAATTAACATCTCATTTAAATCAATAAACATCATCAATTGACTAATTATAAACATGCAAAATCCTAAATTCATAATTGAAAATTTTCCAAATCAATCAAGAATTAGGCAGTTTGATAAATTAGTGCAATTAACTATCAATTAAGCTATCCCATAATTTAAATTGACCTAATTAATAACTAATTTAACTCAATTAGATCAAGAACCCAAAATTTAAAATCACACATTTGGTGTTGTCAAAATTCTTGATCCTAGTTACAAATGAACATATCAAAATGTAATTCATTGCATTATTCAACTCCCAATTGAATCAAATTAAGAAAAAATCGAAAACCCCTAAATCTAGGGTTCTTGGACAATTCGGGTTTTTCAAAATTGAGATCAATTAATTACTGAATTATGTAATTCACACCACAAATTACATAATCAAAACATTAATTGAATCAA
>JAOWBN010248388.1:0-11719 GCA_028565015.1 Pinguicula moranensis | reverse complement strand
AAAACTGATTCCCAAGGAACGGTTGTGATTAGAATTGCTAGAATGTCTCGAGCCATTCTAGCAAGCACTGAATATTTGTTTTCATTAACTTTCCACCACTCTAAAATGGTGAACGAATTCATATGGGGCTCTGGTCCATCACTGAGGTATCAATCCAACTATGTTTGCTTGTTGAATTGTGTATTTTGAATCAGATGCTCCCACGCAATACGTTTTGGATCTGGATCATCTCCACTGTCACTGATTCTCAATTCCGAACTACTTGCACCTTCAATTCCAAGTCGTCGTGTAAAACTAAAAGAGTCACCATATAAAGAATTGTACTCATTAAACTATTCTATTGTTTTCCTAGCCAATGCAACGACTTTGGCACAGTCATTGGCGCTCATGATCTCGGGCAACCAAAACTCGAACCAGGTAATTTTACATTTTGGTTCAAGAATAGTTGCAACAAATAAAAACCTATTTATTTGCAAAACAGATCAATAAACACTTATTCATACAACAAAAATAAGCAATAAGAACATTAAAAACCTTGTTAATTGATAACATTAATTATCTGTTTATCTTAAGCTCTGGATCATCCTCAATTAGTTCTCCCCAATACTTTGTATATTTGTCAAGCATTCTTTCTGCTATCCCACTAAAGAACGCATCCGGGTTCTTCCTCAATATATCTAGCTGTCTCTTTATGTTGCACAACTCCTTGAAAATAACCAGAATACATTTCAATTTTTTTATGAATGAAGGTGCATTGGTTAGACAAAAAAATAAACACGTATAGAGATAACCTGAAAAATAGATGTGAGGTGTATGTCTTTGAGACTGAGAACGTTAATGTTGCTTCATAAAACACAAACTTATAAACACTTTGATACGTTCACAGTCGGAGTTTGTGGGTACCCCTACTCGTGCTCCATCTCCTCTCCAATCAAACATGTACCCCACGAAACCATCATCAACCCTGATAATCACATCAAATGCAGCTCGATGCTTATCCACTGATTTCAACATGATATAGGTGGAATTCCACCTAGTGCAGACATCAAGTTGCAACAAACCCTTTCCTTGCAAGCCCTTAGCTTCCACATGCTTCTTGAATGTATCTTCCCGCTGAGGGGAAGATTTAACATACTTAACCATCATTTTCATTTTAACAATAGATGTATCAAGCTCCTTAAGTCCATCCTGAACAATCAAGTTCAGGATATGGGCAGGGCACCTCATATGCAAGTTTAGATGCTTCAAAACACCACCATCCAATACATCACTAAACCTCTGGATCTGCCTATCTTTCAAGTCATACAAGCATATTGCATTGGCCGATACTTTATCCAGCGTAATAGTTAAAACCTTGTTAAGGCCCCACTCATCCAATACAGTATCAAGTACATGTGCAAGTGACCTACCCATGTGGCTTAAAATCTTCCAAAACCCAATCACTCTTTTGTGCAACTGCCACTTTGTATCTATAAAATACGCTTTGACACACATGTAGTTGATGTTTTGAATGGAAGTCCACGTATCCGTGGTCAAGCTGATCCTAGGACTCAACTCTACCATCTAACCCCTCAATAAATTCAACTCAGACAGATAAACCCCCATGCAGTCTCGGCAGCTATACTCCTCGAAATATTTGTGAATCGAGGCTCAAGTAAGTTAACAAACTTCCTAAATCCAGCTTTCTCCACAATAATGAATGGTTATTCATCCTCAATGATGAACTGAGCAGCGACCTTCTTATTTGTTTTTCATCTATTATATCTAATCTCATATCTTCCTTGATTTTCCCCGTGCCAGATGAAGCATCATAAGTCATCTTTGTCTGGTAGTTGTCCATTGTAGATTGTTTACCTAAATACTTGACACACTTGTCAACATGTGACCACAATCCAGAAGTACCGTGATTCTTACTGTGGCATGGAACATGTTTGCCACAATGCTTACACATGGCGACCGGCTTAGCCCCTTCGGCCACTTGGACAATGTCGTAGTGTTCCCATACCTCAGAATGGTGTGATCCCTTTCTCTTTTAGGTTTGGCACGACCACGAATAGAATCACATTCAATAAATTCTCCTTCTGTATCATCACCAGCTAAAAGCCTTTCTTCAATGTCATTCAAATCTTGGATGTTGGGCTCAAAAGAAGAAGCTCTTTGTTTGCCTTTTCCTTCTTTAGAACGACCCATGAATAAATTCTGCAACAAATGCTAAAAACAGAAACGCAACAGAAGATGATTAGATAAACATCAAAACCAAACCAATTGAAAAATTCAGAAACTCAATAGATTATTGATTTCAGGTACAGTGAATTGTGATATAGTGAAAACTGAAAAATTCATAAACTCAATAAAAGAAACTCATCCTAAAGTCATATTGGAAGTTGCTGAACACATTGATATTTGTCTGCACACTAAACCAATTAAAAAATTCACAAACTTTTTTCTTGTGAATGAATTACAACAAATTTTTTCTTGTCACATTACAAAAACAATCATCAATGCATCTTATTAGCACTAGCAGTAATCTTTAAATTGATATAATCATTAATCAGAAGCTCTTAACCGTGATATAGTAAGTAATCACTAATCAATCACACAATTACAAATGCAGAACATAAAAAAGAAAGTGGAGTGTAGAGAAAGATCACAATTCACAAGTACAAAATCTGTGGATAAGAAGCAAGAACATACGAGTCTACAACTACAAGAACAAGAATGTACGGTACGACTCCACAGCTTTCCCATTTCATTAATCAAAAGCTCTTAACCGTGATATAGTAAGTAATCACTAATCAATGAACACAATTACAAAAGTAGAACAATATTATAAGAGAAGAGGAACAAAAGACGAGTGAAAACTGAAAAAGAAAGAAGAAGCCTATTCTTTTTAGCAGCTCTGCTCGGCGCCCCGTCGTCAATAGCTCCGGAGGCGGAGGGAGGAGTCGTGTCATGAGAGGCTCAGAGATTTGCAGCTAAAGCTTACAACCTGTGGATTTCAATTCATTTGGATAAGAAGAGTCATGACTTGAGAGATCGACGAATCGATCCTATTCTGCTTCTCACTTCTGAATGACTAACTGTTTGTGTTTAGGGTTGCATCTTATTGGGCTAGGCACTTTAAAATCAGTAGACTAGACAGACACAAACTCACAGTAGACTCATAAAAGCCCAACGTCTTCAATGCAGCAAAATTTAAAATCGGTATTTTGGGAAATCCAAATAATACCAAAATTAAATCGGGATCCTATTAGTGATCCCGATACCGAACCGATTAACCGAATACCTGATCTTAATTGAATATTATATACCGTTCGGTATACTGAATACCGAAAGGTTTTTTGACTAGCCCTACGTGCCTCTATACAATCGTTTTTAGGTAAGTTCAAACAATCTTAATGCTCAAAATCTTTATGATATTTTAGAATAAATAAAGGGGTAACAAAAATTTACCTTTTTCTGTTTGGCTAATAGGCACTTTACCCCATTACTATCAAAATATGCGCCATACCCTTAGGGCCAATTTAGTAACCACACAAATTTAATCAAACTAAAAGTATTGCATCGTACTTTATGTCGGATTGCATAATTCGTCTTCTGTTTGATACACACATTTTCATGGTGTCTGGATTATAGAAGGAGTTATACAACTCCTATCTGGTATTTGGTATTAGTAGATTGCTCTGGATTACGCGTGCCACATCATTCATTTTGTGAAAATGTACATTTTGCCCCTGCCTTCTATGCATATAATGTCCACTCATTTTTGAGCGACGCCTCATTCCCCGCACCGTCGTTTCGATCTCCGTTCTGCCGTTGTTTCGCTCCCCCTCCCCAAAAATTGTATTTCCCCCTCACCCTTTGATTTCCATCCCGAAATCGAAATCCCTCGGTGAAGTTGAAGTCAGTGCTCCGCTCCCATACTTCCTTGTCCTCTATTGTGCCCTATGGCGCCCTTAAACCGCACCACGGCCCGTAAAAATCTGTTGCTGACAAGATGGAGCCTCCAAATACAGTCACAGGGTGACTGCGTGTGCCATTTCTTGGACTCAGACTGGCCCTTATTGTATTTCTAGAAAATAGCATATTAGAAACTACCAAAAACAAAGTAGCATTTTAGTTCATTTATGGCCAAAATACTCTTAATTGAACAATAATTAAAATAAAGGATTTTTCTCAGAAAGAGTAATATAAACTAAGGATTTTATTTACATTATGTTAATTTTAATTTTAATTTATTTTATTTCATTTGTCTCATTGCTAGTTCTTTTATATATATTTTTATCTTATTTATTTTATTTCCTATTTTAGGTTACTTCATATCATTTTTTTTATTAGTAAAAATTTTCATTCGCAAACTATAATGTTACAGATACATGGGGCATACCCCGAAATTGCCTATAAATCCACATGATTATATATAAGCAAACGAAAACATAGTCATGGGTGAATGTTCCAGTCAGTTAAGGAAGTGCCCGGGAGTTGTTTCACATGGGCAGTCTACCCAAGCTATGTGTTAATTTGGATTTGCTCTAGTACTTTCAAACAGTTATACGAATTGTCATGAATCCTCAATGCATTAATCGCCTTCCATATATGCCACATCGTGCAGTGCCAAACTATACACCAGAGTCCCCCATTTTATGCCCATATGCGAAACATAATGATCCAAAGGGCGGCCACACCCAATGTAATACATGTTGAGCCAACAATACACTGCAGACCATAAAGAGTATATCTCCGGGCAAGTAAAAAATAAGTGAGATGTATTGTCTTGCCCGATGAAGCAAAAGGGGCATACCGCCATACCTGGGCCGAATACCATACCTCTGTAGACTAAGTTTTCAATGGTAGCGACACGGTTGAGAAGAAGTCACCAGCAGAAGGTAGAGACTCGAAAAAGTGTATGCTTTCCCCATATTATTGCTAATTCCATATTTACCACAACATCTAATCTCCTTTCACATCTAATATATCTGTAAGCAGACTTCACCGAATACTTTCCGCAGGAATCAGCTGACAATGTCCAATAGTCCTCACAAGAACTTAAACTAACAGATTATAGCATTGACTCCAAATCCGATAGCCAGTCCATCTCCATACCTCTCAGCGGGCGCTTCCATTTCCATGTCCACGTGTCAACAGTTGTCCGCTTTGAGCTCAAAGTTGCCTGCTTATCCACTGAAGCCATATATATAGTTGACGAAAAGTGGCCGACAGTGGCTGGTTGCATAGCCATGATGATTCCCAAAATAGGGTTTGTGAACCCGATACCACATGTTTTCTTCATTTGGCATTAAACCATGGTGCAATACATGCACTTCTCCATACCTCTTGCCACCATTTAGATTCTGTGCCAAAAAGGGGCAGTTTGTTCCCGTCTCCAAAAACAAGAGTGGTAGATAAATATCGATCCTCAATTAATGTTCGCCAAGGGCTCAGGCCGTCAGTTCAAAGTCGCCATGCCTACTTACCCAGTAGGGCCACATTGAAAGCCTCAAGATGTACAAACCCCAGTCTTACACCTCTTTAGATTGACAAAGTTGTTCCCAACTCACCCAATGTATAGGGCGCTTACAACCTTTTAAATTAGCCCACAGAAAAGTACTGCAAACTTGAATCATTTTTTGATAACATTTTTTGAGGCTCAGAATAGCGAGAAGTAAGAAATTGGCATACTTGACTAGACGCTCTTGATCAAGGTGACTCGCCCTCCAAGAGGTAGCAACTGATTCTCCCATTTCTGCACACGGTTCTTCATCTTAATAAGACGTCCATCCCAGGACTTAATATGCCTCGGGTTACAACCCACTAAGATGCCCAGATAATCAAAGGGCAATGACATGATTGAGCAATGTAGGAGATTTGCAAAACACTCAGTAGCTTGTTGCGAGAGATGTAAGCCCAATATACTGCTCTTCGAAAAATTAATGCTCAATCCCGAAAGTAATTCAAATATTCGTAAAACTCCTTTCATCACTTTAACATTGTATAAAGAGCCTTTGCCGAAGAAAAGGGTATCATCGGCATACAAAGAGTGAGTATATACTTGAGAGCCACAACGAATACCTTTCAGTTTACCAATAGAAACCACCTTTTCGCAGTAGCGTGTTAAGACCCTCAGTTACTACACTACAATGAACAGGAATGGAGAAAGAGGATCGCCTTGTCGTAATCCTTTCTACATGCTAAAAAGGCTAGTACTAGCACCATTAACCATAATAGCAGCTGATGAAGTAGTTAAGCAACTCTTTATCCAATGAATCCAAGTCAGACAGAAACCCATTTTCTTCAACATAGCCATTAAGAATCCCTAGTTTACCGAGTCAAAAGCTTTGACAAAGTACACCTTCAAGAAGACAGTTGGAATTTTTGAGTTCTGTACATAATGAATTAATTCATTTGCTAATAAATGCCATCCTGAATTTGTCGCCCCTTTACGAACGCCAGCTGCTGAGGAGATATAACTTTTCTAATCACGCCTGTTTACCAATAACTTAAAGAGAAGTTTATAAACACATCCGATCAATAAGATTGGCCTGAACTAGGACAAGAGTTGTGGGGATAAACACTTTGCTGCCAATACTATGGATGTAGAGTTAAGGCCTTTTAATATTTCACCTGAGGCGTGGAATTCCTGTAAAAATTCAATAAATTCGTTCTTCAAAGTCAACTAGTTATTCTGAATAAAATAGAAGTTGAAACCATCCGGACCAGGGCTTTTCTTTCCTGAACAGTTCCAGAGAGTATCATATATCTCGTCCTCCAAAAATGGCGCTATAAGTATCGCATTGTCCTCATCAGATAAGTGAGCCTCACACTGCAAAGACAACATAGATCGCTTCTGAGTATGTTCAGAATAATGATCACGGAAAAAATTATAAACTCCCTGTTTCACTTCCGGCATTGAATCAGTCCAAATTCCGTTCATGTGTGACCTTGGATAGTATTACGAGTTCGGCGGCCCTTTACTCGTGCATGAAAGAATTTTGAGTTGTCGTCCCCTTCCCCAATCCAAAGCATGCGTGATTTCTGAAGAGCTATAGAGGATTTTTCAATTGATGCAAATCTGAATAGCATTCCAAGCATCCTTGCGCAACCGAATATCTTCTTCAGATAGTGATGATAATTCGTTCTTCACATCCAACTCTGCCACAGTTTTCTGGACTTCATCTATTTTCCGGTCAGCATGACCAAATACTAAGAGATTCCATTATTTTAAGGCCTTTCGCAATGCTTTCAATTTGTGGTGCAATACATACCCTTTGCAGCCATAGATGCGAGTGTTCCACCATGTATTCGAAACGAAATCCTTTAAAGAAGGTTCTGTAGTCCAAGCATCTAGCATCATAGACTATTTTGGACCCCAGTTTTCAGTTAGAGGTTTTAGTATGATTGGACGATGATTTGCAATAGTGTTGTCCAACGCAAGTTGTTGAATGTCATGCCATAATGACAGCCAATTATCAGAAATAAGGAATTGATCAATGCGACTTGCACTTCGTTCATTAATCCATGTAAAGTTGTGCTTAAGCAACGGTAAATCAATTAACTCAGCGGTCATAATAAACTCGCCAAAAACCTGCATATTGCTCGAGGGGGCAATTGTATATTGTAATCTCTCCTCAATTGCTCGTGTTGAGTTAAAATTGCCCGCTAAACATAACAGCAGATCCCGTAACGTAGAGATAATAGGGAGCAAATCCGCTCATAAAGTCCTACGTGCAGCAGGGGTGCACGGGGCATAAATATTGACAATCACCAGTGGCGTGTTTGTTTCAGTCCATGTACGTCTAACCACAAAGAAATGTGGTTGCACATGTATGTCCAAAACATTAAAATTTGTTGCATTCCGCATTGACAAAATACCTCCAGAGAAACCCACTGAAGGGCTATATGCCCAACCAAAATTATTGTTGTTCCAAAATCCACGAACATTGCTTAGATCCATTTGTTCCTTCTTTGTTTCTTGCAAGCATAGAAATCACTATCATGTTTCCGGAGTAGGGCTTTGCTTGCTTGCTTCCTTCCAGGGCGTAATATCCTCCTTGCATTAATGGAGAGAATTTTCATTGGAAACTTCATCATCTCGTTATGAATTTAATTTGATTCCTACGGAGTCCATGTCTCATTTTTCCAGCTCCACTATTTGTCGTATCGTGACATAATCAGGTTTGTGATTGATTGTTCCCAGGTGTTTACCAAGTTCCATATTTTAGTAGACGTGTTTTGTATTTCCTCAAGATATTTGTCGCCCCCTTCGCATTTTTAATCACCCCCAATTTGTCCATTTTTTACTCTACCATATCATCAGAAGGATGTTCCTCAGGTTGAGTATTTTCAGAGACTAATTCTTGGTAAAAGTTTCTTGTATCCTGCAGCAGCTTAAGGAATTGAGAGTGTTGCTTTCTCTTTGTTACTAGCTCAGACGGAGTGAGGTGGTTGTTCTGTCTCTTCGTGACTGCACTCATTTTCTCAATAATAGGTCTAAGGTCGAATATATCCGGCTTAAATGTAGCTCTTCATTTGACATCATTCCAGGATTTGTCCCTAACTCAGACTCAGATTTTTCAAGCCGGATGGGAGAAAATGCAATAGGGTCCATAACAACCAGTTCTTTAGCAGGAGGAGTACGTGTCTTTAGTTGATGATCAAGGTTCCCAGTTTCAAAATGTGGAGCGTTATCAGGAGGAGATATGAGATCTGGCTTCTTAGGTGGTAATCAAATCAAATCAAATCAAACATACCCAGTATATGCCGTTCGGAAACAGTATTTGGGGAGGGTGAAATGTACATAGTCGTACCCTTATAGAGACTGTTTCCGTGGGTGATCAAATCAAACATACCCAGTATATCCTGCCCGGAAACAGAGTCTGGGGAGGGTGAGATGTATACAATCGTACCATTATCTCTAAAGAGACTATTTCCGTGAAGACCCCGGCTCGAACATAAAATCCTGGAGAATTGTTTCTCCAGGGTATCGATCCCTTGACCTCATAATTATGGGATCAATTTGTTCACCACTTGAACTAGCAGGGAATTGATTGGCCTCTTAGGCAACAGAGAAGGGAATTCGGCCTCATCATTGAGTGCAGTGTGATCAAATTTTGTCTCCACACTTGCCTTTTTGTATAACCCAACTCACTCTGCAATACGTGCTGTAAATTTTTCAGGCTCACTGGAATTTTCTCTATCTTCTAAATCTATTTGAACAATGCATCTATGAAGGACCGCCCCTCAACTCGAACTTGCAAACAGGCAAAACTCATGCTATCACCATCATATGTATGCTGATCAGCATTCACCACTTCTCCAAATTTACTGGCAACTGCTTCAAAGAAATCTGGATGCCAGCAGTGAAGCGGAACTCCACGAATTTGTAACCATGCGACACGGGATGTCTGGTTTTTATTCTTCATCCATGGGCGGACATATCCCAATCTTAGCTTGGTTTTGAGGGTTGAATCCGCAGCAATAGCCTCGGCTAGGGTAGCAGTCTTCGTGCACAATAACGTTTCCCCACCCTCCAATTGCACCAACTTGACATCATTAAAAGTTAAAACCCTCCGCTTTCAGCCGATCTGATATTGCAGACAGTTCCAATCCTCTGCTTGGAACTACGATCAAGTAGTTCGTCAACCAATCATAGTATATTGGTTTATTGCAAAATTTCACCCTCAATAACTCGTTTTGTGATCCAGATTCCTGATCAAATAATTTTCCATCTGTCGTGAAGCTCTCTTGTTTTTTCGGTCTCAGTTTAACATCAGATTCATTGTATCTCGCCCTATTCACCACGAGCTGATGACTGCCCGCCCATATACCATCAAGTTGTCTTTCCAGAGTTCCAGCATTCACCAAAGGGGCAAATCACACAAATCCGTATCACCATAAGGCACGAACACCCTGTGCATCTCGGACTCACCACACGCATCCGGAAAGTTTGAGAAGTAAAATGAGTCTGTCTCGTTATGGATTCGGCGGATGTAAGGCGAGAGAGGGCCTGTGGATCGCAAGGAATTGGCCATGCTCTGCCGAGTTTGTTTACCTGGATTACGGTTTCGTTTTTTGCGGAATATGAAATCCCCTTCCTCATCAAGCGATTCGACATGAAAAGGGACGTTGGGTGCCGTAGGATCACCGGGCTGCTGGCTGCCAGAAGCAGCTCCGGTGGTATTCTCAGAATCGCTTCTCACAGGATTCTCTCTCATAGGTTTTTCGAAGTATCCTCTCTATTAACTCCCAAAAATGTTTAATTTGACATGGATTCTTAACACTATCCTATGACAATTGAAATAGTTATTCCACATACCCTAGCAGTTATTGGTTCATTGCACTAGTAAATCATGTTTATTTGGGGGATGACTATTCCATCTACAAACGGGTTACGAAATATTTTGGAAGTAATACGATCTCGTAATCTCAAAATTTTGAAGGTTTGGGATTTTAAAACTTGGAACCCGAATTTCGAATGATCATTCATAGCTTATTTAGTGGGTGTTTGCAAATTTCACGGAAAAGCACCTTTTGGCTTTTGGCTGTGAAAAAGCCTATTTGGACTGTTTGCGATTTTGGCTTTTGGCGTTTGACTTCTGGCTTTTGGCGGTGGAGAAGTCAAAAAAAGCCAAAAGTCAGAAGCATCTCTGGAGTGGCTTTTGGAGTGCTTTTGGAGGTGGTAATTTTGTAATTATTTAGAAGTTAAAATTTTGGAAAAGCATTTTTGGAATCATTTTTTGCAAACACTATTTTTTTACTTTTGTTGTAGTAAAGCATATTTTACAAACACTCTCCCACTTTTTCACAAAAGCTCCTTTTTTCAAAAGACCTTTTAAAAAGTTACTTTTGACAAGCACAAGAACTTGCAAACACCCCCTAATTATACAAGGAGGTTGTGAAAAAGCATTTTATCTAAGGAAAAATATCCTTAAAGTTCAACATGGCTCCTAACTATTTGTTGAGCGAACAAAGTCCCACGGGTTATGGAACAAAAATTCAAAAAATTTATGGATAGACACTATAATATTGTGGTATAAGGCCTTTTGGCGGTAAAAAATCAAGAGCAAAAAACAATATCATATAAATAGTGTCCAAATCCTAACAATTGGTGGTCTGGCGAGCGTGGACCTACGATGGCAGTGTAGAGACGATGTTCTAAAAAGCATAACAATGAATAGTGGAATAATCCACAATATTCTAACTGCGGAAAACTGAGCTTGTTCTCAAGTTCTGGGCCTGTTTCGGGCCTCAGTGTTGTCCAAATTAGGCCCAGGAAGAGTTATTTTTCCATTGGGTAACTCGGAAAACGTAATGTGTTTTTATCATTAATAAAATAGTAATTATTTTATTATTTGAGAAAAAAAAAATTCCGAATACAATAATTATCCAACAAAAAAAATTTACAAAATTACTGGCTTAAAACAAGCACTTTAAACAAGTTTTCTAAAAGGGCTTCTGCTTCTCCACAATCACTTTTTGCCTCTCAAGTGAACTCAAAGTACTCACGAGAACTCTGATTTGCCGCTCGAATTTCTCTCGTCGCCGTGTTCCTCACGCGCCATACTTTCAGAACTCCATCCAGACTCCCGGTGCACACCGTGCACCCATCTTCGCCGCTATCATCGGAGAACCGCCCCGGAAACGCTGCCACGCACCGCACCGGTCCACGGTGCCCGTGCAGCACCGCCACGCAGGTATGCAGACCGTCCATCTCCCTCACCCA
>JAOWBN010248377.1:0-11720 GCA_028565015.1 Pinguicula moranensis | reverse complement strand
GTAAATCTGTTTTGAAAAATATTGATATAAACAAATTAGGTAGTATAAATAAATCAGTTAGTATAAATAAATTAGGTAGCTTTTATTATTTTTTATCATTATTTGAATTGATAAAATTATTAATTTTCATAACTGTTGAGCAAAAAAATTATTTTTTCACCTTTAAAATTATTAAAAAGTGTATATCATTCCCCTCAAAAAATTTATTTCCCCCCTCACACCCTAAAAAAAATCTGGATCCGCCCTTGAGAACAGCCTTCATGGATGGACACTTGGGAGTTTGGACTTGCACGCGTTGCAATCTTGACACACGGCTCAGGTTTGTTGACTATCAAATGATTATTTGTTATATTCTATTTTATGTGATCTATATATTCATTCATGAATTTTCAAAAATCATGAAAAAAAAATTCAATTGAACATTATTCACATAGAAGTTACATTAAGGTGTTTCCACTATGATTATTTATGAATATTTATTACAATTAAGATGTTCTGTGTGTTACGGTTACGTTAATAAAGACGTTACATAATCGGAATAGAAATCATGAAAAAATCATGAATACTTAACGTTCATGAATACGTTTCGGGTATGGTGGTTAATTAACATGAATTATGAATACATATGTTGTATGAATTATATACTCATAAGTGTATAGAACACAAAATTTATACGTGCGCGGATCGATTAATTTATGTGTTAATATGCACGAATGACCTGATCAGATTTATGCCCATAGTTATCCACAGTTACGCTCATGCTTATTCATGCGTTATATTTAATAATAAATTATGCACCCCTGATTGAATATTTGCTTATTATGATCATTTTGTTTCTGATATTATATTTACGCAAGGAAGCCATGCGTGATAATTTTATATTTTTGATTTTACGAATTTAGTACTGATTTTATATTTACGTAATGATTTACATTGACGTAAAGAATTCTACAATAGTTAATTTATGAAAAATAGAATTAATTTTTGGTTTTACGGAAAATCATAGCTCGGTAGTAAAGCCCGAAAGCAAAGCTCAGTAGCAAGGCTCAGAAGTAAAGCTCAAATGCAAAGCTCAGAAGCAAAGCACAAAAATAAAGCTCAAAAGAAAAGCTCAGTAGCAAAACTCAAAGCAAAACTTCAAAAGCATAGCTCAAAAGCAAAGCTCAAATGGCATGATTGCCATGAGTCGGTCTTCCCACTATCAGGGGAAAAAAAATATATGCCTAAAGCACGAAATGACATAACCAAAAATTATCTCATATTGATCAACGATCAAATGAATGTGAACTAGAAGTTCAAAATGATAATAATTCATTTGCAAACTATCGAAATCAATCACCGAATGCATTTACAGACAGTGAATTGGTTGTACAATCTCACAAACAATTGTCAATGCTCATATAAGGATTGATGTCCCAGAAGGACAAAATACCAACAAAGTGGCAAATGAATCTACATAAAGCATGAAGCGTGGTAGCCCGTTAACTCCAAGGACTAAGTTCCCTAAAGAAAAGAGTCCCACTAGAAAATGTGAATCATAATGATCATCAATCCCAGGTATATATAATACCCAATGACTCTCCTGAAACTCTCCTTCATTAAAAGGAAGCTCTAGATGAGGAACCTAATGAAGATGATCAGGTACCTGATAACAATGAAATTTCAATTAACTATGCATCATCAGGAGGATCTTGGACACAAAGAAAATTACTGTCGACAATATTTTTGCGTATCGAATTACTTTAAATCTCACCAAATGTGAAGGTGAAATAGAACCATACTATGTCGAAGAATGTCGATGTCGAAATGATTGGTCAAAGTAGAAAGAAGCAATAGAATTTGAGCTGAGCTCGCTCGAAAAGCGCAAGGTCTTCGGACCCATTACTCAAACATCTAATGGTGTTAAGCATGTTGGATACAAGCGAGTATTTGATCGAAAAAGAAATGAATATAATGAAATTGAGTGCTATAAAGCGCGCATTGTTACACAAAGCTTCTCCCAAAAACTCGGGATTGATTATGAGGAGATATATCCTCCGGTCATGGATGCGATTACATTCTGATTTTTTATCAATTTAGCATCATCTGAAAAACTAGAGATGTGATTAATGGATGTTGTTATAGTATATCCGTATGGACCACTCAATAAAGAAATTTATACAAAAATCACCGAAGGATTTAAGATGAATGCAGCATCTTGTGGCAACCAAAACAATATCTACTCAATTAAACTCCAAAAATCATTATATGGATTAAACATTCCAGTCGGGTGTGGTAATTGGTCTATTTATATTCATCAATAAAAGCACATATGGGTTTGTTATAGTTGCAGTCTATGTAGATGTCTCAAATATTATTGGGACTCCAGAATAGGCCAACCAAACTGCAACACATCTAAAGATTAATTTGATGAAAGACCTTGACAAAATGAGATTTGTCTTGCTTGGACTACAAGTTGAGAATATCTCCAAAGGGTTTCTACATCAAACATACTATACAAAGAAAGTCATGAAAAACTTTCACACGAAATAAGCACAAGCCTTATTTACACTCACGGTTGTAAGAACACTAGACTCAAAGAAAGATCCATTACGTCTTGTTAAGACAATGAAGAGATATTTGGTCATGAAGTACCACATCTATGTGCATAGATGCACAAATGTATTTTGCAAATTGTACGAGATCAAATATAATTTTTTCAGTCAATCTTCTTGGAAGATATAGTGCTTCTCTGACTCGGAGACATTGAAATTATATCAAGCACTTCCGTTAGTTAAGCGACACTTCAGGTTTGAGATTATTTTATATTTTTATGCAAATTCAGAATTAATTGGATATGCAGATGCAGGTTATCCTTCATCCCATATCATGGAAGAGCTCAGAGGATGATACATCCAAATGAAATTAGATCAGATCAAGCGACAATAGAGCATATTTATTTACGAAGTCGTTAATATATTTCAATAATTTGTATTTGGTACCGGTATGAGACATCTCAAAGATGTCTCAAACATACTTTTGAGGGGGAAAAATAATGCGCAGTTGTACTCTTTTTCCTTCGCTTATGATATTTTCCCACAGGGTTTTTCCTAAGCAAGTTTTTAACGAGGCAACTTTGGCATACTCTTGAATCCAAAAGAATTCAATGAGAGGACTATAAAACATCCCTACTCAAGGAGATTACAAAAGTATGTATACCTGAAAATTCGGTCAATCAAGGGGGAGCGTTATAGATGTAGATGATTGAGATCGTTTCTACGGATAAGACTTTTGTAATTGTAGTCCTTATCTAATTCTTATCTCTATATATAGAGGAAGCAAACAGAATATACAGATAAACTTTCACGATCTTCTTTCTTTGACTTCTCTACCAATCTTCTAATTTACAACCGTTTGCATGTTTCAGCCTATTTTTTAAGCGTAATTGAAACACGCGGGATTCCGCATTCGGCTTTCGCGGAATTGTAACTCCCTATCCGTAACTTTTCCATGCGGAATGAGGATAGGGATATTTCAATTCTGACCATACCGTTGGATAGAGTTAGACCCTTTACAAATTTGTAAAAAAAATTATTGTTTTATAAATTTAATGAATTATTAATTAACCATTTGCGAAATCGATAGTTTCTCGATAAAATAAAAATATATTTGGTGACCATTTATATCTCGAAACGATGATGTTTGAAAGCGATTAATTTGCTATAAATTGCACGTCATACAGTACATTGTAAATAAATTATACGGCCCATAACTCCAAAAGGGCAATAATGATTTGACCTACATAATAGAGGTACCTACTAGCTAGGCAGAGTCTGGTGGGGGACCAGGCATGGGCACTCCTAATTTATGGACCTCCTGTCTAATCAAAGTCCGACAGATCTCATAAACGGTCAAGATTTCTCCATCCACCTGTGCTCTATTACGCTTTTACCCCTCGTTAACGAATCTTCTCGAAGGATAAAATCGGTCATTGCTCCATTGCGCTCGGCTCCAAGTCGAATAAGATGAGCGAGCCGGCTAAATGGTTTAATAGCCGTTGAGAATGAGAAAGGACGATAGTACACGTGTCGAGTACGCATTGTCGGATCTTTATCCTTGCTAACGGCACATGAGTACTGGCCCACGACTATAAAAGATGAACCAAATTGGCAAGCAAGTGAAAAAAAAAGTTTTTTTTTTCTTAAACCATTTGAGTGTTTTTTTGTATGTAAAATAAATTTATTGCCTAGGTATACAATGTGCTCTTACACTACACCATTATTATGTACAACCAAACCAAGATTAGACTTGGCTTCTAATGTTCACCTTATTGAATACAAGTCAAATATAAATTCAGTTCATGACTCCATTCTCTTATCCCATTGGAATGCATAACGTTTTTTGACTTGAGGATTGTTCATAGCTTTACTTGGATCAAGTCTATCATTCTTTCTCATCCGGTGGCTTGTTCCTGAAGATCTTCTCATTGATGGCATTTCAAGTAGTCCAGTGAGTTACCAAAGTGTATTGCCGAGGTACTGTTGGTTTGAAGTTACCAACATAACTATGATTAAGTGACTTGATCTGGATGGTTGATTATATTGATCGACGGTTGAGATTTGTTGATATGTTTTAATATTGGTCGTAGGTTGTTACTTAAATCTGACGGTTGAGAATCATGATCCGCGTAACTAAACTTTTTTTTAAATTTGGACCGTGTATTCTCATTATGATCCAACGGATGGTGTGCAAAGCTTCTCAATGAAGCATTGGTCAAATATTCGACCAATCTTGATCGTCCAGCTTGATTGTAATCCTACGGTTGAGAGAAGTAGTGTACAGGAGATGCAGGAGTCGAACAGTCGCTTTAATCCGGGCCACTCATTGATGAGCTTTAATCTGATGGCCATAATTGAATAGTGGAGGCGGTGCAATCTCAGCCATCCAATCTGAAGACTGATCCTACGGTTGAGACTTATACATATTGAAGACTTAACAATGGCCGTTGATTCGTCTCGATTGGACGACCGTGAATCATTTTCACCCGTGATATATAAACTATGGATTTGGTCAACGTCGATAACTTGACTCATTGTTCTCGATTCTCAGATCTGATTTCTGAAATTCTCTCTCGAGTGTTCTTCGGGAACTTCTGGTTTCCTGCTTCTTTTTATTGAATTAGCCTACTATTTTGGCTATATTTGGAGTGATTGTAGGGTGACATTTTGTCATCTATTTTTGAGGCAACTGCTTGCCCCCTTTTTTTACAAGATCCGAGGCTCTTGAGTTGTAAAGTTGTGTCCGTGGACTGTTTTTCAGCAAATTCTCTTAGATTAATAAAAGATACAAGAGCATCAGTTTTCAAAGCTCAACGTGAACTAACAGGCATCTACGGATCCAGCGAACTACAGGCCTTAACTCGATTCTCCTTATTTTTGCAATATTTCAGTTTTATTTGCTTACAAATTTTAGATCTATTACTAATCAAATAATTTCTTGCATTATTTTGGTACTAGATCCAGCAAAATCCCAACAGTTTCTTTATCCATGGCTGCTGGAGCAAGTTTGCATGCTGCTTGAGGTGCCGCACCAGCCAGTAGGCACGGGCGAAGCCATGATTTTTTTAATCAAGGGATAAATTTTTATCGGGTTAGGATCGGTTTAACAGGTATAATTTTTGCTTTTCAAAAAAAAAGTATATATATTTTTTAAAATACTATGGAATCATGCCCCAGTCCCTTGGCTCCGCCACGGCATTAGAACACTGCAGGAAAAGATGTTCTGCAGTCTCTGGCGCTGCATCGCATAACTGGCAGTTTTATAGTGCTATGATCGAGTGGCAATCCTCTCTTCTATAAATAAATAAATAAATAAATTTACTAACTTTTTCTATCCCAATACTTTATACTTTATAAAAGCAAATGTACCCTGCTCTGAGCATCTATCTGATGAGCATATTGTTTTTTTAGAAATGCTCATGCAAAGACAAAACAGTTAAAAATACTTATTCTAGAACTAAATAAATATTAATTTTGAATAGATGATATTTCTTTTTTATACAAAAATTTGCAATAACAACTTCAATTGTCTAGCTCAAACTAACATGTAATCTAATATCAATTATGCATAGAGAATTAAATAGTGAAAATAGTTCAACTGCAAGTTTATCTTATAAAAATTATCATTTACTGATATATTTTTTTTGTTATCTGAGATCAAATCTGATATATAGATAAATTTGTCGCGCTTAAGATGCTGAGATTTTTTTTATATCCTAAATCGGAAGTCTAAATCCGAAATCCGAATAAGATTGTCCAATTTAAAATGGATTAGAAGTAGATATTATTTTTTAAATTCAAATAGAAAAATATCCGATTAAAATTTCCAAATCCGATCTGATACGTTAGCACTCCGAAGTACAAATTTAAGGGGATTAAATCTAAGATGCATAACTAAATTAGAATGCCTGGATCGTCTTTGAGGTAATTTAATTGTTATACCCTTCCATGCTTAAAATAATAATATAATAATATTTGAAAAAAAAATGAAATTTTGGAGGTTAGCGGCCGCACCTCCCTGTTGTTTATTTTCAAGTAGTGCTTGTTTAGAAATTAGAAGGACCCATAAACGATTGGGCCGAAGGTGCAACTGGGCTTGCCATGCTAACTTGAACATGAGTTGTATACTCGAGCCGGATGGGCAGCCTCTCATTCTTTTTCTTACTTAATTTAACTGACTCTATTTTGTAAACGGTGATCGTAAAAAAGCCCAATTTGTTCTTAAAATTCTAGCTCTAGTTGAGTGATTTTAAATTTTGGATATGCTTATATATATATATATATCTTGAAATAATATTTGATTTCAATGAAATAGGGTCAAGTCACGATTTATTCATTGCCCTATCACCGCCGAATAATAAGCTACCATCCTAATTTATAGCTTTTAGGCTAAAGTCGCGATAAGATGGCTATCTTAGCTTAGGGTAGAATTTCATATGCTTATTTCATAAAAATTAAAATATAATTCTAATTACTTCTATAAATAGTGTCACTTTCACATAATAGTCAAAATTGAGAATCAAATACCAGATCCCCAAACTTAAATAGGATATTCTAATTGATTACGCACCCCCCAAAATTCTAATTTCTGATAATGTACGACTTTATTTAAGTCCAGTAACAATAGTACCTGTCCTGTCCTGTACTATCACATCCAATTAACACGGTTCACAAATACCAATACTATCAAGCCTTTGCCCTTATCCCCAATTCATTTCCTTCTCCAATCCCTAACCCGCACAACGAATCCGAGCGAAAATGGACGCCGGTGGACACATGCACGGGATGGGCTCGCCGCCGATGGGGATGGGCTCGCCGCCGATGACGAACGGAACGATGGGGATGGGCGGCCACCACATGATGATGCACATGACCTTCTTCTGGGGGAAAAACACCGAGATTCTGTTCAACGGTTGGCCAGGATACGATAATATCGGGATGTATATCCTGGCCCTGGTTGTGGTCTTTGTTCTGGCCTTCGGCGTCGAGTGGATATCCTACAGCACCGCCGCACGCCTCCACTACGGCGGAGGAGGGATGATACGGACGGTTTTGTACGGGTTGAGGGTAGGGTTAGCGTACCTCGTTATGCTCGCCGTTATGTCGTTCAACGCCGGCGTGTTCCTCGTGGCGATTGTGGGGCATTGCGCTGGATTTTATTTGTTTGGCGCCGTCGCAGCCGCGGCGGATTCCAGGAAGGATGTTCAGCCGATGAATTCAGTGTGCGTCTGATTTTGAGCGAGTTCATTTAATCAGTCCAGAGACTTTGATGTATTTTACACTACACAGGTGGTCCGTCCGGTGGATGGTAATAATAAAAGGTTATTTTATCATAATAAAAATTGTATGGCATGTTTAATATATATAATATACTATATATATTTTGTCCATTTTGGTAATTTTTATACAGCTTGTTTGTAATTTGTGATGTACGGAAAATTTCATGTTTATTAATTATTATGAGTGTGTATATATGGTTGTCAAATAATATTATCTAGACGGATAAAATTTAAAGGCAGGAAAAATTACAGGAATATATATATAATTTTCATTGAAGCATTGCTAAAATTGTTACATGAACTTGAATTTAAATGGTATTAGTTTAATCAAAATTATTTAAACATTTTTTTTTAATTTTTCATCAATATTAATCAAACTTTAAGATAAGATTATTGCTTCACCGCCCCTCTGTTCTGTCTATTCGTATTTGCAATTTGTAGAAGGTCGAGAAGTTTCCCCTGGGCCACTCACCATCCTTATATTCCAAATTTGCAACAAAAAATCAAATGGTATTATTCTATTTCGATTTAATCTTTTTTTTTTTGTTCGTTCAATTAAACCGGTGTGGTCCCTTGTGCCTTCGGTTAGTTGTTTATAGAATCCCAATTATCTCCTCGTTGGAATTGGAAACACGCAAGGAACTTGACAAAAATCCAAAGTGTCAACGAATATTTTTTGTTGATAAGTAATTGTCAACGATATAAAAAACAAACATATGGGTACGTGTGAAACTTGACGGAATATGATTCATCCTTATCCGAGGCGGTGCGAGGAAAATCAGGGGGTCATATTCAGAATTTAAAAAAATAATTTTTTTTAAAAATAAATAAATTTATTAATATAAATTTTTATTTTTTAATTTAATCCCCTTTTAATTATGTTCATGTTGAACAAATACGTATAACCTACTTCGTGCGTGTTGGCAAGTTCTTGTGTTTATGTAGAAGTAGCTTTTCAAACGATTTTCTGAAAAAAAAGAGTTTTTATGAAGAAGTTGAAAAGTCTGTGCAAATTATTATTTTAAAAGCTATTTTTTTAACTTATAAATAAAAAATAACAAAAATATCATCGAATTAAGTAATTTTTGGAATATTGAATTGTTTACGAGGTTAGGATTTAGGAATGTCCAAAATTTAAATTTTTAAATAATTATAAAATTATCACTGCCAAAAGCACTCTAAAAGTTACCAAGAGATACTTATAACTTTTGGGCTTTTTTTATTTTTATTTTTATTTTTCTACCGCCAAAAATTCAAAATTCAAACGGCAAAAGCCAATATCACAAACTTTCCAAATAGACTTTTTCACCGCCAAAAGCCAATATCACAAACTTTCCAAATAGACTTTTTTACCGCCAAAAGCCAAAATGTGCTTTTTAGCGAAACTTGCAAACACCCCATTAGATTAACATGTAAAATGTCAAGTTTTTGAATTTATGGCCCGTGAATTTCATTGATGACTTTTCAGTTTTTTTTTTTAAAATATCAAAATCAAAAATTTGAGTTAGGTTGAAATTGAACATTTGTTGTTGAATATAAATATCAATAGACTAACGACTATACCAATGAACTTTATTAGCCTTTATTTATATTTTTTTTTATATAATTATTTAATATAATTATTTTTAATAATTTAATATTTTATTGGATTGTCGGTGCCCTAATATCAAAATGTATTTTTTTAATTATCTGTTGGAAACAACTATCATTATAATTATTGTCTAAAATAACATATTAATAAAAATATTATTGAAATATCATTTTTATCAAAAATATTGTCTAAAACAATAAAAATATTAATCTTACATTTTTTTATTGGTTTATTCGACTTATTTTAACTTTTACAGTTTTCTACCGCAATATCTGAATTTGCGTACTAACTATACTGGATTCAACACAACCCGCCCTACTATGTTCAAACCCCAAAAAAATTACCCCGTCCTCTCTCAAATTCTTGTCTTCGCCCATATCCTTATCCATTGTTTGAATGATACGGATTGAGGACTTGAGGCCAGTGTTGGACAGTTGGAGAGCCTAGGAGAAAGAAGGTAAACTTGAAAGTTTCTTTTCATGGTTTTTACATTCTGTTTTTGTCATGGTTCATTACAAACGGAGACTTCACCTATTTCTAGTTAACAGTTTTTCATTCGAGCTTATATAGCAGATTCTATTGTCTTCTGGATGTGTTGTCTCGATGTGCTTATCTCTTCCAATTCTGAGGGGATGGCATAAGGGTGGACAATTAAGATTCAGGATCAGGTATGTCTGAATCCCAATTTTTTTCCGAACTGGATTGAGACCAATTTTACGGTTCCAATCCCGATCCGAGGTCCTGAAAATTTCCAGGACTTTGGTCATCGGGTTTATTATTTTTTCAGTATGTTTTAAAAAAAATTTAATTTTTTATTATGAATTGGGATCGGGTTATTCAGAAGCTCGATCCCGACCTAATTTTTTTCCCATCTTCCCAAACCCAATCATGACCCGAACTTTTATAAGGACCGAAATCTCAATCTCGATCCCAACACAAAATCTCAAAATTTCGTCAAAAATTGGGCTTCGGTGCAATTGGGCCTTGGAATCCCGAGGCCCGATGACCGTTTGCCCACCCCTAACTCAAATAATCCATGCATACTCTCCAAGAATTAACCACTCGGGTAGCCACTAGCTCTTGTGAGTCATTTTTCACCACTGTAATCCCGCCTTTCTTTGGTACGCACTGCACTGGGCTCACCCATTCACTATCAGAGATTGGATAGATCATGCCAAAGTCAAGAAGTTTAATGACTTCCTTCTTCACAACTTCTTTCATCATAGGGTTTAGCCTTCTCTGTCTGTCTGTTACTGGTTTTGCATTCTTTTCTAACAAGATTTTGTGCATGCAGACTGATGGACTTATGCCTTTGATGTTGGCAATTGTCCACCCAATGGCCAACTTGTGCTTCCTCAGTAAGTCTAAGAGTCTCTCCTCTTGCTCAGGCTCAAGTGAAGATGAGATAACTACGGGTAAAGTCTTGTTTGCTCCCAGAAAGGCACACTTCAGATTTGCAGGTAGTGGCTTTAACTCTAACTCAGATGGAACCATGATAGAGGGTCTTAAGTTTCCATTTCTAGTATGTTTGACCGATGGACTCCTATCAATAATCTCCACAACTCCATTGGTAATTCCCATAATAGACTCTTCCAAGTGACAACCTTCAACCATATCATCAACTTTTTGGGAAATTGATGAGTCAAATTGATCAAAACCTTTATCATCTTCAATGGAGGAATTGTAGTCAGATTCTTCCAAAATACATTTGTTTAGTGCATTCAAAGTAAAACAAGACTTTACTTCCCTGTGGTGTCTCATTGCTTTGACAACATTGAAGGTCCATTCCTCACCATTTACCTTAAAAGTAATGGTATTATTCTTGACCCCAAGATGGACATTCCCAGTGGCAAGAAATGGTCTTCCAAACATAATAGGAATTTCAGCATCTTCTTCTATGTCATGGACAATAAAATCCACTGGGAGAATGAATTTGCTTGTTTCACTAGCACATCTTCAATGATCCCAGTAGGCTTGACAACCGAATGATCCCCCAGTTGTAGAGTAATATTGATTGACTCTATCTTCTTTTCCAACCCAAAAAACTTGGCGGTAGTGAGTGGCATCAGGCTAATCCCAGATCCTTGATCTAACAATGCTCCGGGAAAGTGTCGCCTCCCAATTTCACACGGAATGATGCAACTCCCTGGATCCCTCACCTTGACTAGAATACTACCTTGAATAAGGTAGTTGCAGTTCATACTAAGTGCCACAATCCCCTCCTCCTGAATCTTCTCTTTATTGGTTACAAGGTCTTTGATGAACTTGGAATACTTGGGAATATTTGTAATCAATTCCACTAAGGGAATATTG